>PVHY01005691.1:0-68609 GCA_004024945.1 Uropsilus gracilis | reverse complement strand
TAGAGAGGCTGCCTTAAAAATGTGGAGCTGTTCATATTGTTTTGCTGTGATGCTCCTTTTCATCCGTTAAAACTATTTTGTCTGAAATTCTTAGCCAGAAGTAATAGGCAGCTTGTATAGGCTAAATCCTGATAAAAACACAAGGCTTTTCTTCCCTTTAAAAAAATAAAACAGTAACAACAAGAGAGTGCATTAAAATTTCCTACGGGAGGCCGGGCACGGTGGCTCATGCCTGTAAGCTTCAGCCTATGAAGCGGCCAGGGCTAGGAATCGCGTGGTTCGAGTCCCGCCTGGGGCCCGTAGCGAGACCTAGTTCCAAAAAAATAGCTGGGCGTGGTGGCGCGTGCCTGTAATCCCAGCTACCTGGGAAGCTGAGGCTGGGGATTGCTTGAGTCTGTGGTACCCTGGGCAAGGAGAACCTGCTGTTCCATGGACAAAAATAGTGAGATCTAGTCTCAAAAAAAAAAAAAAAAAAGTAAAAAAAAAAAAATTTCCTACGGGATTTTATCTCATTTACCTTCACCCAAGATTTGCTACGACATCTCAGCATTACAGTTTCTTCAGCAAGTACTTTAAGGCATGGATTAAAAGTCTGTAAAAACTACCATTAAGGAAGTAGCTAAAATGAAAAGATGGGCTGTTCTCTTGGCTTTAAAACTGCTTGCACATTTACAATGCACCTTGTCTCCACTTTGCAGCTTTCTGCTTAGAAGAGAAATGATGTTACCACCGGTGCAGCCAGGATTTCAGTCACAATGTGGGGACAAGGTTTCCAGATTTCACTTATCAAATTTCTGCTCATGTAATATTCTAGAGTTCTTCTGAATACACACAGAATGGGAACCAGTAAGCAGTGACCGAGCTGGTGACCTGGGTTCCTCAAGGCAAGGAGGCAGACTGAGGTGGCTTAGGGTGTTGCTCAGCAATTACATCAGTTTTCTGATGTGTAAGTGGAATCTCCAGTGCTTTACAACATCCTGAACTGGCGTTCACAAAAAGAGGGAGGGACCCACCCCCATTGGTTCTAGAAGCAAGTTTTCTAGTCATTAACTCCCTGCGAATACCAGATTCCATTTCTGAGCCCCTCCTTGTCTCCAAAGTCAATCTCTCAGTGATACCTTCCCTGGCTTCACTGCCGAGGCAGGAAAGCAGGGATGGAAGGGAACTGGGGGGTAGGGTGAGCTTGTATTACTCTCCTGCAATCACCCCCACTAGTACACCAGACCTAGTACCCCAGACTTGCTCTCCAAGTGCTCTCCAAGATGCAAATGTCTCACTTGAAGATTAGAGAAATGGCATCTAAATGCAGCCTCAAGAATGTTCCATCTAACCTATAAAACCAAAAAGGGGCATATAAGGTTGTTAAAGAAAACACTGAAACTAAGATGGGAAGAGTCCTCTAAGGGTTTCTTCCTCAGCCCCTCACCTCAAGCACATGCGGCATTATCACCCTCACTTTGTGGAGGAGGCATGTGAAGACCATGGTGAGGTTAGTCACATAAATCACAGCTCCTTAGGACGCAGGGGGGAAGCAGAACACCCAGGAGCTGGCCACTAATCACAACTTGCTTTAACTGCCTGCTGCATCAGTTGGACTAAAACGGGCATTTAATATTTGTTATACTGAACAGCTTGCTGGGAAAGCTTTATATTAGTGTCACCATGGTAGTTTTCTTTTCTTTAAATCAACTTTTCCAAATCCTTCATATGCAGTTAAAGGGTCTGACAATATGGGTGATTACCAGTGATTAAACCCTTTGGTGCTGTCCGTAATAGCAATACCAGCTGGAAGGAAGGGTTCCCCAACCAACAGTCCTGGAGAGCAGCTGCTGGAATAACAAATGTGCTCTACAGAGTAAGAAACTAATTCTTCAGAGTCAAAGGTTGCACTTTGGGAAACCATATGGCATCAACATCCCTCTAATATGTGTTCTTTTACATTAACATTGAACCTCTGTGCCAACTCGGTCTCATCCCTTGTCCATCATGAAGTCAAACTGCATTTTATTTTAGTATACTTGTTTTGAGGCTCTAAATAGAAAGGGGAAAATTCAGGTGAAGTGATGTAAATAACCTTAAAATACACAGGAGAGATCCAAGAATCCACAAAATCCAGGCCCTGGGCTTACGCACAGAGGCTTCTAGATGGGAATTACAGCTACATGATCCTCATACTCTCTTGAAGATTTCACTTTTCTGTCTACCACATGAGATTGACAACTGTCAATCTGTCAATCAAGGCTGTTGTGAAGATTAAATATAGGTCGATGAAGTCTAGCACATTTAACAGATGTTCAGAGAATGGTGCTGCAATAAAATATCCCTTACTCAGGCTGTAAATGTTTCTCTGCATAAAATACTGACATGAGAAAGGATCAGAAATAAATGGGAACCGGGGAGTAAGACCAACTGATTTGTAAACAATTCTATCACAACTTCTGTTTCTTGTCTGCTGAGCATGTATTTCTGTTGGAAACAATGAAGACATTATGAATGGACGCGTATCCCTATGTCTCTGGAAGGACTTCACAATTCTGAGATTATATTGCTGGCAGCTAGAGGGAAGCCTCTGCTCCCTGCTTGGCTGTCCCTTTCAGCCACTTTCTCTCGGAGGAAGCAATATTGCCTCTTCTTCTATCAAAGGTTACACAGCAATATATGAGTCAGGTTGTCTTCTGGCACTAAAAGGATGCTTTCAGCACTCAATCAGACAATGGTCTTCCAGCCATCAAGGTCATTATGCAGTAGCACTAGATAGCTGAGCTTCCAAGAAGGCATTATCTTGGATTCAAAATCTTTACCTAGGCTTTGAGTTGAATTAATTAACAAGTTGTGTCTGTTGCTAAGAACATGAGGAAAATATGAAAAAAACAGCTTGATGCTTTAGGATGGTAAGACTTTGGATAGTTTTTGTTTTGAAAAATTTCTTCTATTGGTGCAGAAGATATTATTTATTATAAGAAACAACTTTTATGGAAAAATTTCTGTTCATAAAAAGTCTTGCACAGAACATGTCAAATGGAAAGAGATAGGTAACACTGAAACTGTGAGTTTAGTCATTGTTTTTGGCAGGAAAAATGAAATTGGATACCAAGTCACATTGCCACATCTGCAGTAGAGTCGTCCACAAGTACTCAGAATGTAGGAAACCAGGTTAAGCAATCAGACTTAAGACACGACCAAAGTTAAAGGTCCTAAGTATAACCCATATCAGGGGGTGGGAACCAAGAATAGTCGTTAAAATGCACATAGTAGGTCTTTATGAAATACTTTTTAAAAAGCTAAGTGTATGATTATTACCTCTGAAGGTCTTATTACATGCCGTTTGCCTCTTGGAGCTTCAAAAAAGAGTTGCTCTTTGGCACCTGAATTAACTTGCAATAATTTTCCTAATATGAGAGAATGAAACAGAAAGACAATAAATACTGCATCCATCTTCTTATCATAATAGAGTAATCATGGTTGTAACTATTCTGATTCATTTTATCCTAAGTCTCATAAATGGAGTAGTAGACACTGATTTACTCAGAAGTTTATGTAGAAGCAATTACCTACAAGATACAAATCCCAAAGTAAGAATTTTTTTTTTGAATAGGGACCTTGTAAAATCTGACTTTAAGTATGCAAAATCTGACTTTAACTATGCTTCAAAATGGAATAATGAACTTGCTATGTTTTACTGTATTGCACTGAAAATAAGTATAGCTTTCCAAAGCCTGACAAAAATCTATTTTTTCTCTCTTCCCCTTTTGTGTGCTAGCACAGACAGATATGTAATAAAAAGGCAAATTGCTTTTGCAAGAAGTATGGCATCAGAAATGTGCACTTGCTGCAAGAACTCCCATTTATTACAAATTTTAAATTTGTTCTGTGAAATTGAGAAAAAAGAAGACACATGAAACAAACTATTAATGCGTATACCCCCAACCCCAAGTAACCTGAATTTTTGTACAGAAATCCAAGGCTTTCCTAAAACAAACTGTTGAGCAAAAATAGTCTTTCAGTCTGATATAAATGTAAAACCTTGAATTCATTTTGATTGATGCTGAAAAACTAGATTTCCTAATTATCCCTTGTTGCATAAAGGACTATCTGGATGAGTTGAAATTTAGCTGAGTCAAAACATATCCTGGAATTTTCTAATTATGGAAATTTTAAAATATATATGGAACTAAGAATAGCATGAAGAAGTCCTATGCATGCTCATTGTGCAGTTTATCAGTAATTAGCACATGGCCAAGCATGTCTGGTGAACTTCCATTCATTCCCCCCCTGATTATTTTGAAGCAAATATCAGACATCCTAATAATTCATATATAAGCAGTTAGTGTACAGACTAAAAGAATATTCTTCCTCCCAAAATTATGGACATCTTGCAGTCTCAAGACAAAGCGCCAAAACAAGAACTCAGTGTTTTCTATCATATTTTTAAGTGAGTGCCACTTAGGCCTGAAATCTAGTTTGGCTAGCCTTTCAAAGTTGCATGACTATTTCTAAATGATTAGGTAAAGAGGTTCTCTCATTTTTCAAATGCAAATCCTAATTGATTCTAATTGATGAGCTATAACATGATGATAAGGGGGTTTTGCCTTGGCTCTGAAGAACAAGTAGATTTGGAAATGTTTGCTCTGAAATGGGCACATTGCACCTGATTTTACAGCTGAACACACACAATGTGAACATGAGGAAAGAAAGAAGTTAAATTAGCTTTGGTTACTTAGCATCATAAAAAAATGGGTAACCACTACTTTTCTAATGAACTAAATACATCTGCAAAATGTAGTTTTAGGATGATTGCAAATAACAAGGGATGTTGGGAAAGGATTGAAAGTCAATGAAAGTATTATTTCAATGTGGCTAATTTTAGATGATTTTGATCATGAGCTACTAAGAAAACTCAAAAGATTGTAATTCTCAGATAATCCCCAAGACCAGCTTTTCTTCACAGTGTCAATGATCATACTTTAAAAAAAAAAAGGCAGAAATAACTAAGATAGCTCAGTGCAGTACCTTATGATTGCAAAGGTATCAAAATCCAAATACAATACATTGGCACCAGAAGAGCTGGACAGTCACAGACACGGGTGCCCAGCTAGCCCATGCTGCTTTCCTGAGAATTGTCCCTCTTTCCCCCACAGCTGGGCTCCTACAGTCGTGTCTGTGCACTGCAGGTAGACCTTGGTAGGAGTCAGGGTGGAGCTTGGCAATCAAGTTCCCTCTCCTAGGAAACTGGAATCTGGGGAATGGAATAAAAGTGTGCTTCTCTGGGATGAGATGTGGACTTTGAGGCTGAGGATGGTGCTATGGAGCTACAGGGTACTGGGCATGTGCCAATGAATTAGGAAAATCCTGCCTGCACAGAGAGAGGGACCAAAGCAGACCTGGAAGAACAGTGGACACTGAAATGACCAGCCCCAAAGGAGGAGGGGGGGGAAGGAGCTGCCTCCTGCTTCCCAGGTGGTGTCCAGTCAATCCCTAATGCCAGTTCGTAAGAGATGCTGCTTCCTATTCTGGAGACTGGGAGATACGATTGTATCTTTCTAACAAACTCAACTTTACATTTTAAAATTCAAACTGGCTCACAACCAAGGATACGAAGAATTTGTTTAAAATCCCAAAAACTCCTGTTCAGGAAGTTGGAATTATGAGTGTGTTGCCTTACCCCATTTTCTTCTCTGCTGCTACAATACTGTCTTTATCTTTTTTTTTTTTTTTTTAAGCATAAAGGGAACTATTTAAGTCACCACTAATTTTTTTTGCTGTGTGCTGCCCCTTAATAGATAACCACTAAAATAATCTGAGGGCAGAGTAGCAACAAAAAGCAAAATGTTTATATAGCTGTCCCTGACTGATAGAAACACTGTTCTTTCAGAATCCTCAGCGTTTTGTTCACTAGAAATGTTTACTCACACAGAATATGAGCATTAACTGTGACAGATGTCCTCATTACTAGCAGGTAAAGAAAATCACACATCTTGCAGGTGCATGGATCTTTTTAAAGTACAACATGATTCATATACACGATCCCAGCTGCTATATAATTTATAGATCAGATTAATTCTTAAATTGGTACCAAACTGTACCAAACACATAAGGCAAATGAAAACAGAGTGGAATGGCCTGGGATGGCTCACACTGTTAACTGGTAAAGAATTGTGAAGTCCTGATAGTTCTAGAAATGAACTACTAGCAGCTAGAAAATATCCTTCCATGTTTTGACTTTCTCCATACACACACACACACACACATTTTAATTTCCAAGCATTATCTGCAGGAGATCTTATTCTGAAGCAGCTGATATTCCTACAAAACCTGATGTGCGGTTCAAGTTTCCTGGATCTTCTGGTTGCCATGGATACGAAGGGCTGCGGGGACATAGCAGCTGGGCCTGGATAAGCCAGCTGGCTCTGGCAAGTGTATTCACTATTTTTGACAAGATCAAAGAAATGAAACCGATCCTGCTCCTAAATTCTGCTCTCTACCTTGCCAAAACATTGAGGTCATGCTGTGAAAAGCTAAGCTGGTTTTGAGTAGCATGGCACATTTTCAAAATCAGGCATTTTGGGAACTGGGATATTAGGAGCATTAGAACATCAATATGATGTGTCTAATCATAATGAAGTCGGAGTTAAACCAGGGAGGATCCATGGACATACTAGCTCTTATATTGCATCTGGCATAATCCCTCTCTAAAAATAAAAAGTATTCTTTTCACTTCTATTCCCAGCTCAGTCCATGGAAATCATTTGGTATGGGTCTCATGTGACCACAGGGCCACTTAGGATGAGGCAACGTGATATTTCAAACACCTCGGCCTCACTACTCCAGGGTGTCTCTTCCATCATGAAGAGTGCTGACTGAACCACAGAGGTTAGCTATCAGGAGAATCAGAGAAAAGCAGAGAGGTCTGCCTTTGTCCCAGCAAGGCTCCACAGTAAGGGCCTTTATACAGATCTTCACCCAGTTTTCTCCATGATAGCAACCCACGTATCCTGACCAAGGTTTTATTTTGTCTGGTACTTATCTCCTTATCCCTAGAATTTGACATAGAATCTAGATATACCTTTGCAGGAAAACAAAACAAAACAAAACAGCCTTTCCAAATGCAGACCAAACTACAATAAGATACCACTTCATACCTCTTAGGGGGCTACCATCAAAAATTAAATCTAGTGGTAAGATGTGTAGAAGATGGAATACAAAGTGGTATAGCCACTGTGGTAGGTAGTATGGCAGCTGCTCAAAAAATCAAAGATGGAATTATCACTGGATTCAGTATCCACTTCTGGATATGTATACCCCAAAGAATAGTACATTGTGTTCATAGTATTATTTACAATAGCCAAAGGTGGAAGCAACTATCAAGGGATGAATGGATAAACAAAAGATGGCATATACATGCAGTGGGATATTATTGCAGCCACAAAAGGAAGACAATTCTGTCACATGCTATAAGAGTGATGGCTCTTGGGGACAATAAGCTGTGTACAATGAACACAGACAAAAAAGACATACTGTACAATTTCTCTCACATCATCTCATATCAATTATCTAGAGTGGTCAAATTCATAGAAACATTCAGTAGAGTGATGGTTGCTGGGGGCTGCAGAAGAAGGCAAGGGAAACTGTTTTATGATATAGTTTCAGCTTTTTAATATATGAGTTCTAGAGATGGATGGTGGTGATGACTATATAACAATCTAAATGAATTTGATGACACTCAATGTAAAATGTTTCAAGTGGTAAATTTTATGTGTGAGGTAAATAGTGTAGTATATTGATTTTCAATGATGCTCACCTGATACTGATGTAATGTAGTGTGGCTGCAATTAAAACATTTTAAATATTTAAAAAAAGAAGTCCTTCCAATCCAAACTTTTTTTAGATTCAATTTTGTTTTAATCCATTAACAGTCATTGTCATGTTGGAATTTCATATATCAGGCTGTGTGTGCACATGTAGGTGTGTATGTTCTGGATTCTAAATAAAGCTCACTCTATTCTACATATACATAAGGCTGGCCTTGACTGTTCCGAGTTTATTTCTTATGACACTATATCTAGGAATATTAGCTATAGAATAATTAGGGAAAAAGCACTGTTTTAAACACACACACACACACAGAATTTCAAAGGAGGTTGTGAGGCAGCTGTATCCATCTAAGTCCTGAGTTTCACCGTTCCTAACTGACTCTCAGGCTGTGGGTGTCATGCCCACCATAATGATGGCCTCACACAGAGTGTGGCCCTAACAAAAAAGTGAGGAGCATGGATCTGATCTCCTCTTGTTCTTGCTGGGTCTTGCATCTCTCACAATAAATGGCATGTTCCCCCTCCCCAACTACTGTATTGTATAACATGCATAAGGTGTTAAAGGTTAAATAGTATCCAAATTCCAGTGCAGCTAGTTACAACTAAATATCTGCCTGGCAGAAGATCAGAAGGCCACTTTTTCAAGAAATACTAGCAATAAAATATTCTGGCGTTGCTGAAACCACATCTTTTTGATCGAGACTCATCATTTTAGCCACTGTCCACCTCCAGGTTAACTCATTCTCCCAGCTGCCAGGAATGCCCCATGCATAGCCTTTTAGAGTTACCTAATACAGGGGAAATTTCAGTGTGAAACTTCCGGAGGGGTCATAAAAGCTCCTTTACACTCCTTCTCTCTTTACATCTCTTCTCTCACCCCATCCTCGGCCCCTGCGCATTACTCACTCTTAGCTTCCTGAACTTCCCACCGCCATGACTTTGCATACCAGGTTCCTTTGGCTCGTCTGTTCCCTGCAAGCTTCCACAGCTTCTGCTTATCTCTCAGGATCCATGGTAAAAGTCACTCCGTCTAGGAGCTGCATAGATTCCCCTGGGCACACTTTCCTCAGACATTGTTCAGCTGGTGCATTTCCTCAAGAGTGAACTGAAAATTCTTTGCAAGCAGGGACCCTATCCATTCCTAAATGTTTCCCACAGACTCTAAACTAAGCAAATACCTGCAAGGTCTTTAAAAAGTGACCTACTCTGGAAAGGGGAGGGGGAAGAAGAAGATGAAGGAAGTACTATGGAACATGGTGGTGATCTAGTGGTGGGTACACAACAGTGGGAATACCTGATGGGGGGAGAATCCAAATACTACCCCAATTAAAATAAATAAATAAATGAACATATAAATGAAAATGTGACCCACCCTACAGCCCCAACACTCTGCCCTGGGTGTGTCACGCTGACCAGGTTTGTGTGGAGCCTTGTCCGCCACTTGCTCTAACTGGCCAGTTCTTAATCTCAGTCTTTACCCAGTCTGTGCTTTCACATCACTAGGTACACAAACATCTCCCTTAAAAACTCTATGTAGAGTGGAAACCATATCTTCTACATTGTCTACTTTTTCTGGTTTAAGACTTTATACATGGTTGAAGATAGATTTGTCAAACATGTGAACAATGTTTGTGGTGTTTGTGGGTATGACTTGGAGAAGGTAGGGGATTTACTGGAATTTTGGAGAGCAGAGAGGCTTTAGATGAGCTTTTTAGCTTTAGGTAGATTTCTAAAGGAAGGTGAGAATTATTTGAAGCCTCTTGGGCAGTTCTCTGAGGGATTGTGCAGTGACAGGAAAATGGAAAAGATACAGCCGCCCAGCCCAAAGATGAAGTAGTATGGTCACAGAAAGCATTGAGAACTGTTGAGTATCTTAAAATGCACAGACTTGAACTTGTAATAGTAATAATTATAATGATAATTATAAAGTGATGGAGGAAATACTTGAAATGTTAACAGCAGCTAATTTTACACTTTTGGTGTGTAAAATTACAGTCATTTATACTGTTGTGGGTTTCCCCCTCTAGTTCTCTAAAACTCAATTTCCATTCTCTCTGGAAACAATATATGAGTGGACACTGGGTTTATTTTTAAATGAAATGTGCTTTAAAAATTTCAGTATACTTTACCTCGAGAGTCCCAATCGATATGTGTAATATAACTAGAAGCACCTTTACAGATGCCAACCCTTTTGCTTGTAAGTACATTGTAAATATCCACAAAGTTATCATGTGATGCCACAGCAAGGTATTTTCCTGTATCTATAAAGAAAAAAGTGCTTTAATTAACACCAGAACATTCTATATGGAATTTACTTTCAAGGCTTTAGTATTTTTTAAATGGGGAAAATGGCAAGGAAATAGTCAAATAAGAGTCCACTGATGTTGCATTTTCTGTCCCAACTCATTTGAAAAAGTTCTTGCTGTCATCCTCACCTTTTGAAAATTTAATATCAGAAATCATTTCTTTTCTATGGTGGAAGGAGACCATGTCTTCAACAGTGTCTGCATTTACGACCAGGAAACTCCCATCATTCAAGCCCACTGCTAAGGCTTTCCCATCAGGGGAAAAGGCACAGCATCTCCCACCTGCAGACATAAAAACAGAAGTTCCACCTAACTCAGTTATTCCATTCCTGGGAATTTAACTCAACTACAATACTACAACACTAATTTTAAGGAATGAATGTACCACCATGGTCATCACAGCATTATTCACAGTAGCCAGGATATGTGAACAATCAGAGACAATAGGTGGAATAAACAGGTAAAGAAGACATGGACTACTAGATAACTGCCAAAAATTAAAAAAAAAAAGAAAAAAGAAAGAAAAGATGAACTCCTACCATCTGAACTATTGCAGATGAACAGAAGGTGCGTTCTGCTCAGGGCAGGAAGTCATACAGAGAAAGACAAAAACTCTATGAGTTCAGTTATATGAACAAACTATTCAAGAGCAAACTGTCAAGAGTATAAGAACAAAAGAGTGATTACTAGAAGGGAAGTGGAAAAGAGGGGGGAGTGCAAGTGGGGGAGAAGGTGTAAATTGTATGGCGAAGGAGGGAATTAGACTCGGTGGAGAATAAAATGTAACATACCTAAGTAAGGGCTGATTTATAATTCTGTACAACTAAACCTATATCATGTTGTAAATCAATGTCACTTCAATAAAATATGTTTTAAAAAGAATTCACACTGATAATAACCATGACTTTACTATCAAACCAAATGAAGACATGGAGAAATTTGTATGTGTCTATTCTGTGTGGGTATGTAACTATGCCTTTAAATTAACACTCCTTATGAGAAAATCTAAAACTTCATAATGGCATTTTTTTCCGAGGACAATGATCATAATGTTAAAAATACACTTAGGATATCCTTGAGGTTTATTCATTCACTTCTTAGTGTCTGAATATGTTGGGTCTTCAAAAGACAAATTGAATAAATGTGGGAAAGGATAACAGATTAATAAAATCAGTATTCTTGATTTCAAGAGAAGTGATACTTGAGGAGTTCTATAATGAAATTTCTACAAACATATTTGATATCTTAAATATAAGATTTGTTTTAGAGAACATCATTTTACCTGTGGTTCACTCAAATTTTCAGATCCATGGTTCAAAATGCATAATGCTAGAGGGGAAAGATTTTGTTCCTCTTTTGCAGTGAGAAAAATGCAACATGGACAAAATTCTCTTAAGAGGAGTCTATAAAGCTAATCAGCACTAGGCTGATCTTATGACAAAAACAGGGGCTCCTGCTACTCTGCAATGTCATAAGGAGACATTTGTGAACCAGGAGTGTGGGCTTGGGGTGAGGGGGCATGTTCCCCTAAGCCCCATCTGATCATCCAGGCACAGACCAGGCATGGGTCCATCATGCAGCCTGAGGCAAGGCATTTCCTTTTATAATTATTATTAATTTAATTTTTAAATTGATTGCACATATATATATATATTTTTTCCATCATTGTCTACCCTGAGGTTCTCCCACCACCACGCCACTGGTGAACTGTGATCTTAATCTCTTGTGCCCACCCCTCCCCCATTTTATACCCTTCCCCCTCTCTTGCTCTATGCTTCAGTTCTGTTGAGTTTTAAATTTTACTTGTCCTTTCGTTTGTTTGTTTTCCCTATATCCTGTATATAGGTGAGATCACCCAGTATTTTTTCTTATCTTTCTGGCTTATTTTCCATTGACATGATTCTTTTTAGATCCATCCATGTCACAAATGCATCAAATCTGTCTTTTTTGATTGATGAATAATATTCCATTGTGTACATATACCACAGTACATCTACTCTCTGATCCATTCATCTGCTTGGGGTCATTTGGGTTGTTTCCATATCCTGTGAGCCAAGACATTTCAACTGGGTTTCCATGAACACCCTTTCATCACTGTTCCTGCTACACTGGAAATTATCCTCATAGCAATAACTTCAAATTGTCACATCTAAATTATATCATCATTCATTCATTCAGTTGGCAAAGCTATTTACCTAGTAACAGTCGGATATAATGCCAGTGCTGAGAGAACAAAAGGACGAATCTGCCCTTGAGGAGAACCATCAAGATTAGGTTAACCATAACATTTTTGTTGTATTTTGTTTTCACTTCTGAGAGTGTAAAGGAGAGTTATTAATTAATTATAACTTGGCAAGCTATAAACTGGGTTGAATGATCCACCTATTTAAGTAAAGATTTAGTAGCTATACTCCTGAATTAATTAACTAAATTAATTAATGTTTAACTTCAAGTCACTCACAATGAGAAATTAGTCTATTATTTTCCCTATACAAATTGTTGAGTAAATGAATCAGCACTGCAGTGGTTAAGAGCATGGGCTCTGGAGTCAGCGTTAGGTTTGAAGTCTCCCTCCTTTGTGGACAAAGGCTCAATAAAGAGCCGTTGTGGTGGAGGAGAAGGATCACTTTGTGGCCATAGGCCACTCCCTGACATCTCCCTGCCTGGTCTGATGAGTTCCACCGATTACCAACTGTCAGATTTTGGCAACCTGAAGTCTCCTATGCCTCAGTCTCCTAATCTGTGAATGGTGATGATAATGGCCTCACCCTAGGGGAAGTGCTAGCAGAGTCACTGACTAAACAACATTAGTCATTGTCGTTGCTGCACTACTGACTTGACATCTTTTTGAAAATCTTATTTCCCTAGAAAACACCATGTCTTTCTGCTTATAGAAACAATTCAGTACAAATATTTCCAATCTGGACCACAATCTTATCCTTACCTATCTTAAAAACTTTGAGAAGTCTTTTGACTTTTAGGCTGTTAGGCTTTCTCCCAACAAATGCCTTCCTCTGCGCCTCTAGAGAACCTGTTTTGTGCCAGGCTTGTCCCTCCAAACCCATTTCCACCCTTCTGTGCATCAGGAGTGGACACACAAAGACTACATCTGTGGGCTTCCTTTTGCTTCTGATTGGGTTTGGTCAAGGAAAAACACAGGCAGGAGTTGGGAAGAAAGACAGGGAGGTTCACTACTCGAGGGCACGTTGACATCCTCTGGGGTCACGCTGGCTGAGGCTTCTATAGCTGGTGTTCAGCGATCCTGTCAAGCGGCCATTCCTACAGGTGCTCACTTTCCAGCAATTTCTAGCAATTGCTCCTTCCTCTTGCCCCTCAGACCCAAGACTGGAAGGGCACCTGGCGGTCACCAGCTGCATAATACTGTGCTGTCTCTGATCATTTCTCTTCACCCTACCCACCCCCTTATAAACAGTCCTGCTTTTAGACTCTTCTCACGTTATATAATTTCAACAGATCAACTGCTCAAATCTTTCCCTTGCTAACACTTGAGACTGGTCTGGTAATTGTGGTTCTCCAATCCCTGACACGTAAAAGCTACGTCATAAATATTTGCTGAGTTTGTATTTCTTGATACATGTCTCACTTCAAGTGTATTTAAGTGTCTGATACATACACATTCATTCCCAATACTAGGTTGTTGCTTGTTTTTACATAGTTGACTTGTTTTTCAGTAGTAAAATAAGTTCTGAAGACTGTTAGATATTCTTTGCAAGCTAGCATGTTCCAGCAGACTCTGCTGCTCTTGATGAGAAGAGGAAGGACATATTGCCCCCAGGTGGCAAATGTATGTGCAGTGCAAGAAAAATGAAATGAATAAGAGTTCACATATGAACCAAGAGCGTTCTGAATAATTCTACCGTGCTTAGTTACGATGATTAGTTACAATACAAACAGCAGTAAATACCAAATTCTTGCTCCCTAACATATTTGGCAAGAGGTGCTCTCTGTGCATATTAGTTGAACAAATGAATGAATCCAACACATCCTGCTGTTAGCAAATACTTCCACAGATGTGTGAGGTGATGTTGTGTACCTTTTTTGAGTTTCCGCACTGCCAGCATACGGTGCTGGGAGGATAATTCCCAGATCCGCAGGGTTTTATCGTCACTCACTGTTGCGCAGATGGGCAGGAGAGGATGCACTGCCAGGCCCCACACTTCCCCTTCCATGTGCCCCTGTGTGAGAGGAAAAGCAACAACATAAAGCTGGCTCAGGCTTCTTAGCTAGCCCTTCTGCAGCTCACTGCCCACATTTAGTCCCAAAGTATTTCAAACAAGTTCAAACATGAATAAACACAGTTGAGTCTCCTTGAGTGAAAATGATCACACTGAATAACTTTTTCATTAGAACTCAAATCAAAACTGGGCCTACAGGCTGCCAGCACATTTACTTGGAAAACATGGACCCATCCTTTGCAAGTTTTCTCATGTCAAACAGCTTCCCATTCAGACAAATCTGGGTAAACCATAAGGTGCTCTCATTCTATCCTGTTATTTGATACTGAAAACAAACAAACAAAACACACAAAAAACAAACAAACAAAATAAACCTCCCTGATCATGATGCTAACCACTTCCCTCTAAAAGATGTAGGTGTCCCTCTGTGTCAGAAAAACTGGACAGCAACATTCTTGCTAATTCAATTCAATTCCAGTTTCATCCTTAGAATGCCTGACATTTGCCAGAGCAGAAACACAGAGCTAATTTTTTTTCTATGCTGGTGTAGCTCACGTTTAGCAACTGATGACCAACTGTCCTCTCCAGTGACTATCAGCAAACAAAAAGATGCTTAATAGGTATCAGACCAAATCCACATACCTATGTCTTCTCACAGACTTACTTAGCTGGCTTATAATAGTAGAGATAAAACAATGTTTTTAAAATGTACCTTTAAGGAGAAATGATTCTGATTCCTAAAATTTACCCCTCAATAAAGCAATATTAAGAATAAATTAGTGTACAGAGCAACAGAACAGGTCAGAATGCTTACTGAATTTGTTTTCAGTGGCTAGCTGTAAAAGGTTTGGCTTAGTAAAGCAAAAGGGAAGACTGTATACAATCATCTGAAAGGTGTGTAGCTGGAAGACTCTGGGGGGCAGGTGGCTACCCAAAGAGAAAAGGGATGGTTCTGGCTTAATGGGGAAGCTGTTTGAGCAAAACAGTAATTTGGCAGAAGATACAAAGTTTCAAACACAGGTGACATTCAAGTATTTCAGAGGGATTAAAAGATACTGTTTTTCAGTTTATTGGAGTGAGTTTCAAAAACATGCCTACTTTTCTAGCTATTTTGCTTTTGAGACTCTACCCCCAAGGTCTCAGTGAGAGGGTGAGCCAAACATCAATCTCCATGTCCAGCCGACTGGGCCAGCCTGGAAGGCTTCTACAGGCTGAGCCCTTTTGTGCATTTTCCTTGATGACAGAGGTGTATGGCTCCAATATGCTTTCAAACCACTGCCCCATATATTGATTCTTAAGTTATATTTACTTAATCTAAGTATTTTAATTCCTGTATAACACAATGAGCAAGGCAGGTGGGAAGTGCCTCAAGTTGCAGAAGGAAATAAGCTTGGGGTCTTACTTGCCTATTGACCAACCATCATACTGATAATGACAGGGGTGGGGATGGGAGTGGGATGAGGGTGGGGGGGTGGGGGGTAGGAATAAGGGGATGGGGAGGTAGGAGGGTGGGGAGGTGGGAGGTGGGAGGGGGAACTGGATGAATTAGGAGCTGTGGTGCAGTCTTTGTGATGCAGTGGATTACAGTTGCGTCATTTCAGTTTTGCCTTCATGGGCGGAGTATGGCAGGGGACCTCCTTGGGCTGCAGGCTCCTAGCCCAAATTCGAGCTGGGAACCCAGAGAAGCAGAGAAATTACTTGGAAAAAGTTGCTGTTTAGAAGCTGAAACCTGGAGCCTCTAACAAGAGGAGAGGAGAGCATGCTGGAATAGCTAATCTGTATTTGCTGGAAAGGCTTGGAAGCTGGAGGCTGGAGATGAGGACTCACTGGAAACCTTGACTCTGTGTTGAAGACATATTTCACATCTGAAGGGGTGAGCATCATCACTGATTTTTTGCTTTGTCTGAAGTTCCTGGAGACTGCAGGAGGACACTGGTGCTAAAGGTAGATGCAGGTGGCTGAAGAACCCATCAGCAACTTTAAGACTTTGAGATTGGGTTAGAGGGTGAGAGGCAGGCAAATTTACCTCAGACTGCCTCACAAGGGAAAAGCTGGTCTTTAAACCCGCCACTACTAGGGCAAAGACCAGCTTAACAGAAACAGGATTTATTAAGGAGAGGGTGAGGAACAAAGACTCTCCAGGGCTGCCCAGGCCCCTGGAAGTCACACCCTGAAATCTGATCAAAAGGTAGCAGAAGTCTCCAAACAACAAGCCAAAGGAAAAAAAGTGGCACTTTAAAAATGCAGCTTCTGCCACCCAGGTTCCCTCAGTACATACCAACCATGCATAGCAGTTGCCAGTCAAATGCAATTTAACAAGGTTTTATTTACAAGGAGAATTAATGGGAAAACAAAAAGTCCTTAAAGCCACAGGTGGCCAGTTATCTTCTCCAGTCACCATTTTTAGTCCCAAAGACACATGTCCATGATGGTGCCCCTTTACCCCTCCAAACCTGAGGCAGACACTGCAAAGTCAGTCTTTCTCCAGCATCTTCTCTTTGCTTCTTCTCTCTCCAGCATATGGAGCTGCTCTGCTTCTCCAAGGCTCTACAAACTTCCACAAATGCTAATGCAAAAAATCAGCTTTCCAAATCCCTGCCATCTCCAGGTACCAGCTTTCCCGGCCACCTTGCTGCGGCGCCACACTCTCCACACAGGCCACTCTTCTACCAGTCACCATGGCTCCTCGTCACCACCAGCTCACTCTTCCAGGGGGCTTCTGCCCAGTCTCATCACTCAGGCTACTTTTTACCAGCCCACCCTTCTCATGTCTCTCCTCTCCCCAAAAGTTTCTCTCCCAGTCTCTGCTCATCTCTTTTTTATCTCCTTATTTTTTCCTGAAAATCAGAGGTTCCAACCAATTTCCCCTCACACACCCTCTTGGTGTTTCATTTTCTCTCTCCCACCTGGGATTTGAACAAAGTAAAAGGGGAAGTACCCTTGTCCTGTTTAGGCCATCTTTTACCTCTGCTTTTTAGACGTAGATAATGGCATTAGTGCCTAACTTTTAATACTGCCCATGTTGGGTCCTGGCTTCAGTCCCAGGCTAGTCAACAGCAAGTCCAGGCTTCCAACAAGCCCCCCTACATCAGGGACACACGCTTCCTTGTTGGCCTGGGCTGTTGCCCGTAGGCCAGAAGCTTGCAGCTTTTCTTCTCTCCCCAGCTATGGCCAAGGCCAAGTGACCCTACAGCGACCTCTTCTTTCTCCTCCTCTCCAATATCTGTGTGTGTGTGTGTGTGTGTGTGTGTGTGTACACTCATATTCTTTCATCACCTGTTCTTTGTTCTCTCCTCTCACTAGGCTTCGCTCCTTTCAGTACCACACACTTTACCAGTCTCCACCACAGTGGCATCTTCTTACAGGGCAGCATCTTATTATATAGATGGGGCTGTAGCCACTCTTGTTTTGTTTGCCTTAACCTGGTTTGTAGCTGGATTTAAAATGCTTGATTTTTTTCCTTTAGCTTGTTTAGCTTGAAACTTCTGCTTCTTTGCACCCAATAACAATAATAAACAGCTACATCATTTAGACTTGATCAATACACAAAGTGGGGATTTCAGAACCTGCCACATGCTCCTTCTCCCCTCCCCAGTCAAGCCTGCCTTCTCTTAGAAAACAAGAAGCCTATGCCAAATGACACTGGAATGTCAAGCTGCCAAAACTGGAAAAGTGGATCTGCAATCTTCCCACATCATGGTAATCAATGTTCTTGATCGCCCTGCCTGCACTGTTCCCTAACTTTGCCTCAGTATACATTCTCTCTCTCAGAATGAGGCTTCGGGACCTGAGAGAGAGGAAGTACGAACAGCACATAGCATAAGACGGATCTCAGCAGGAGCCCAGCAGACACTGGTTGAACTACAGAGATCTACCTAGACAGAAAGAAGTGACAGGACAGAAGAGGGGAGAGGGATACTAAAGGAAAAGAATGGGACATCATTCTTCCAGCTCCCCAGCTGGGCTCCATAGGGGTTATATCTTATACACTGATTTCTGACAGTCTGCACACTGAGAAGCATCTGGGAAGGGTTTTCATTTCTCACAAAACTTAGTTTAGTTCTTCCATTCTTAGTCTGTGATTATCTGTAATTGCTGGTCTTTGCATCCCTTGACTATACAATGATACAACTAAGCAAATCATCTGTGGAGATGAGATAGAAATTTTATAAAACATAATTGTCTAACACACAGTAGGTGCTCAATAAATGGTAGCTGTGGTTATTCACATCAAGAACAATGGAAAGAAATACAGGAAAGGACAGAATTATAGAGAAGAAAAGGTGAAAAACTTCTATGGTCAAGTTGAAAGTATTTAAGTAAAAATCTTTATTAACTTATCAGCTTAACTATAACCTTTTTAAAATTAGAAAACTTGGAGTTTAAATCTTACAGTATTGTTGAAGTCATTAGAGCATAAATCTTATAAAAATAAGCAATATAGCAATATATGGAAACAACTGAAATTCTCAAAGTTTGGAGAGCTAAAGGGAATAAACACTTTTCAATAAATTTAAATACGAAGTCAAGGCCACAAGGAACGTGAAATTTGTTTGGGAGAAATAAAAGGCAGAGCAACCGGAGAGCAAACTGACACCTCAAGGACATGTCCCCAGTCAGGTTGCCTGCGTTGGTCAGTCATAGGTTTTTAGTAACAGAATTTTTCAATTTCTTTTGTCTCTTGATAATATTTATATCTGAAATGTATATATTTTCACTTTAGCTTCTAACACACACTCTCCTCTCTAGTACCTCTTCCATCTATAAATAAGGTCTCACTCCTCTCTAGTACCTCTTCCATCTATAAATAAGGTCTACCATCACCAAACTGGGCAGGACTACTTAATTACACCATTACACCCTCAGCAGAGGTTGACCACTTCTTCAATCCTTGAGGACTCTCTGACATTTACTTAATCCAATTTTACCTCAATGTAGGTCTTGAGGAGAATAGAGCATGTTTTTGTGATTCAAGTCTGACACTTGAGTGAGGCACAAAATCGAAAGAGATAGTTGTGTATTTGGTGTGTGCAGAGCAAATAACTTACTAGTTTTACAAAATAACAATAGAAATGAAATATACCTAAACAGTCTCATCCATTAACTGAACTTGATTTTAGCGATGAGATTATGGATTCTGAGCAGATGCCTCAACAGAGTAAGGCTCTTGGGAGGAAAATGTATTTTGCATATGGTTAGGACATGAACAATTTGAGGTCACAGGCTGGACTATGACACATACTCTTAAGGGGACCCTAACAAGGACCCAATTTTTCACTCTCTTACGCAATCACCTTACTTTGAAAATGGCTGTGGCTTGTTTCCAACCAACAAATATGGCAAAGGGAGCAGGTTCATAATGATACACCTGGGGCCAATGAGACTATGCTACCTACGTCTATTTGCTTCTCACCCTTGCTGGCTTTGAAGAAACCAAAAGTTATGCTGAGGAACCTCATGCCCCTAAACTGCTGATAGCTTCTAGGAGCTGAAAGTAACTTCTGAACAGTAGCCTCCAAGAAATGGGAGCCCTCAGCCCTATAACCACGAGAAATGGAATTCTGCCCACAAGGCTGCAGTGTCAGTTGCATCTCAGATGAGACTGCAGTCCTGGTGTTTATTAAGTCTTGAGAAACCTTAGGCAGAGGATTTGGTTAAGAAGTGCTCAGACTACAGACTCACAGAAACCATAAATTAATGCATGATGTTTTAAGCTTCCAACTTCGCGGCAATCTGCTATAAAGCAATAGGTAATTAATACAGTCCTTGTACAATGCTGAAAATGAATGCATTTTTGCACCATAAGTGCCCCTTGCCTGACCCTGGTTTTTATTCTGATATCAACTGTGGTTTTGAATGTGTATAGATATGATACCTGAACAAGCAGTGTCATTGGGCCACTTTTGTCAATTTCCAGGATCTCTCCATTTTTTGTTCCCACCAGGATATGTCCATGTCCCAAAGTGATGGCACGAATTGAAGGGTTATCTTCCAAAAGCAAGCCTGAAAGGTGAACATAATGTATTCAATATTGTAAATATAGTTGATGAAACAAAAAATAAAAGAAAGACTGATATAAATTCTGTTTCTATAGTTTTGAAGTACTAGGTACAAGGCAGTTATCCTTGAATTTACTACCCAAGATCAGGAACTCTAAATGTGGGAGAAAGAAAAATGGTTTGATAAAGGTTTTCCAAGAACTTCAGTACAATCGTCTCTATTCCAGTGAGCAGAAATAAGTCTATGACATTCAAGAGGAGCACCTTTTGAACTAGTTGACAGTGCTGCTCTTTTAATGGCATACGTCTTCAAGCATCTTTCAAACATATCATCCCAGAGCTCCACGATTCCATCCTTTCCACCTGTTACAAAACCCTGCAAAGATACACATGAGAAGAATGATATACATATCAAAATGACCACCCCATGGTCACGTTGGGATGCTCTCCACCCCATCAGAATTCTCCCATGGGTAAAGCAGCTTTGTGTGTATTTTTTCCCTAGGTACTGGAGACAGGAAAATCTGGCAATATTCTGAAATATTTCTAGAAGCATCCATCTCCTCCTTCTGTCACAGGGCTGTTTGTTCTTTGCACTTTCCTCAGACCACTAAATGTCACTTGACTCCCTGGATCATAGATGGTGGTCTTGGTGTCCAGCTCCCTGACTAGAGTGGGCTCTTTTGGAGCAGAAAAGTTCCAGGTCTGGCAGTTTTGGAACCTCCTATACTTCTCCTGAGTGAATCAGATTAACATCACATTAAAAATAACTGATACATATTTAAAACTTCACCCTTTGGATAGTTATCTTCAGGAGAAGACATTATTGCTAAAAGTAACTTAGTTATGACATATGATAAAAGTATTCAGCACTTTTGTTCCACAAGCAATAATTTCTGCAATGATTAAAATCTAGATTTCTTTTTACAAAACCTGGAAAGTAAAAAGCAAAACATATTGGATTTTTAAAAACTGAACAGTGATCTTTATTCTTGTTCTAAGCTTATGATTTCTTAGCTTTACTTAGTTTTCTTGGCTTTACTTACTTTCTGGCAACTTATCATGTATACCAACTGTTCTAAAAAAGGTCTTCTCTCTTAGAAAAAAAGATTGAATAATTTATTCTGTTTTCTCAGAAACTTTTAATTTCTCCCACTCATGAGGTTTGCAAAGAAATATCTGAAGTTTATTATGTTATTTTTATGTTATTAAATATCCCTATTCTTACTATAAATTTTGTACTTAGGGAGATTTAGTCTCTAAATTAAATTTAAATGCAATATTTTATACTGTGAAAATCCTGTCCTTTCTCATGATTTGTCAAGTTAATTTATCAAGAAACAAAAGAGTTTAAGCAAGTTATAGAACATCAACCTTTGGTTTTATAAAACACTTGCATTTTAAAAGCAGTTTACCTACTAAAACAATCATCACAATTGCTCATTAACATGAACCTACTTCTATTAGCAGAATCAGCCAATTTACCAAGGATTTCAAAATAAGGCTTGTCTTTGGTGTGCTGGGGGTGTGGGGGGCTTAGACTATATAGAGATCAGAAAACAGGAACCAGCAGCTAACGGCCACGAGTGAGAAATTGTTCTTTTCTAGAAATTGATTGAAGAAGGAATATTAATACATTGAAGGTAAATGTGATCTTCATAAAGAAATACTGCAAGGCAGGTAAGTAGCTGGAAAAAAGATGAGTCTGAGCAGAAATATGGTCAGTGTGATGACAGTTTCAGCAATGTAATGGTTAATTTTATGTGTTCACTTGATTGGTCATGAGGTAGTCATACAACTATTATTTCTATGTGTCTGTGATGAGGTTAACATTGGAATTGGTGAACTCAGTGGATTGGGCTCCCCTGCCCCACACACACTTCTTGGAGAGCCATCATCTAATCACTTGGGAAACCAAATGGAACAAAAGTCAGTGAAAGGGAAAAATCACCCTTGTTTTCCTGTCTCAGTGATTGATCAGAGGCATTGATCTCATCTTTTCCTGTCCTCAAGCTGGGATTGAGACCCTCTGCTTCCTAGCTTTTAGCCACTTTACTCAGACTGAAGTGTAGATAGCACAGAGGGACATCTCAGTCTCCAGAATGACACATGCCATTTCCTCTTCATCAGTACTTATGTATATGTACTTGCACATGTGCTTCGATATGAAAATCCTACTGGTTCTATCCTTTGATGAGCTCTAATACAACTGATGAAAATACTTCACTCTGACACTCAAGTAAATGTCAAACCTGTCGACACAGGAACAAATTAGTAATTGACATATTTTTGGTCAAACTGATGTGTAGGATGATAATCTAACCACTTGATACCTTTATGTCTCTCTGCCCATTATGTCACTGAAGAGGAAGACAGTGAAATACCTCTCAGGAGTCTTCTGCTCTTCTGTGTCTGCATTTATCCTGGCATGTCTTAAGGAATTCTTAGGAACAAGAGCCAATAAGAGCAAGTGTGAAAAAAGTGGAGAGAAACTGAAGATAAAGAAAGAACAAGTGACAGAGAAATTATAAAAATTGTACTTCCTTCCCTGTCTTCTCTTGTGATTTATAACAACTACTTCCTAAGTCAGACAGTGCTGTTACAGTGCTGATGGATTCAGTCATCCTCTAGGTGCAGGCCTTCTGCAGTCTATCTTCTAAAAAAGGTGATGAGAAAAACAAATTCTGAAAACTATACCATACCTTATCCAAAGCATACATCGCAAACACAGGCCCGTCATGGGCTTTCACTGTCTTCAGCAGTATAACATCTTTCCAAATAAAAATATCTCCAGTAGCTGCTCCTGAGAACACAAAATCTTCCATTCGCCCATAAGAAACACACATCATTGTTTCCAATTTTCCGATACTTCCAAAAATTCCTCTTTTCGATGTGAAACCTCCACCTGGAGAGTACCCCAAGAGTAATTTTTAACTATTTGACATCTTTTTAAAATTTGAACATGTAGAATGTCTATCTTGAATGAAAAGCCCATGCATCTATATTATGTGTGTAGATGAAGATAGATAAAATGGCAGAGCACATCAAAATATTCTGAGGATTTCTCATGAACTCATTGTTTAATGAACCCCTACTTTGTGATGGACACAGAGGTCAATGTTGGAGAATAAAGATGAAAAGAGAAAGTTCCCTCCTTCAAGGAAGTTACAGTCTGACTTTAGAGAGGACTTTGTATCAGTTCAATGAGGAATTTTTCTAACCAGGGCTCAGTGCAAGTCCTGTGCCAGCCAGAGGAAGGAGTGACTAAGTGCCTGGGAGAAGGTGGGAGAATCTTACGAATGCTGACCAAACAGAATGAAAACACCACCAGCTACAAATATAAACATATCATGCATGTTTTGCCTCAGTTTTCATCACAACAATTTTGGGGTGAGAAAAATCAGTCATGTGTAGGAGACAGTACACCTGACTTGTCCTTTAGATGGTCACATTTCCTTGCCTGATTGGAAATCTCAGACTCATTCCCAACAGTTAGACAGGTTGGCTCTACAGACATGGTGGGTACCATTCTCTTTTCTTTAAAAACAGGAGGTACTGGAACGATAACTTACATATATTTTGTCCAGTGTAAAATGGGTTTGGGTACAAATGTTGATGCTAAGAATTCACAAACAATTCAATAATTAGCCTGAGTTATTAGTAAGAAGGATAAAGTATCTTTTCATGTTTTCTCATATTTATTCATCCTTATTATCAGTATTACAACTCACAAATATTTATTTTGATTGCCTGCTGTGTAGAGTGCCAGAGCTTAATTCATGTGTTAAATTCAGTGATAAATACAGGAAACTTCAAAACAGTGAACATTTTACTCACCCAAATCAAAATGATTATTTTATTTTCTGCTCAGTAATTATGCTCAACATAATTACTGCCTTCAGAACAGATGACTAAAGATACTTTCACAGCAGAACATTTTCCAAAGCTTTCTAGATATTGATGAATATGCATAGGATATCAAGTGTTCTAAGTTTCACAGTTTAGACATTAAGTGGTGAGTGATCTGGGAGTGAATTGGGAGAGTGAATAGAGAGAGAGTATCTTTTAAGCATATTTTAATTTTAGATTGCAAGGAACAGGTTAGGTAGTAATAGTATAAAGCTCTCAGTCACAAAATGATAAAAATCATAAAAAATCACAAAATCAATACCTGCTTGCTGCCAGAATTTGATATGCTTCATCCCAACTGTAACCAGTTTGTCAACATGGTGCGGATTACACTTTACCACAAATATCTTATCTTTATGTCCTCTGCAATAGACAAATAGGGGAAAAAATTATAATTTTGATGAAAGCACTGATACGGGGTTTTGCTAAAAGTATACATTTGGTCTAACTTTTGCTAAAAGGACAACACAATTAAATGATTCAAAATACACATCTTTATTAAGATGAGGTTTGGCTTGTGTGTGCATGTTCAAACTTACTTAAAATTGCTACCAAAGTCTACTTAATTGTGCTTAAACAAATCAAAGAGTTTAAATGAATCAGAATATCTCCAAAGATAAAATTAATGTCTCCACCATAGCATCACAAACAATTCTCAAGATATTAAGTTCTGGTACAGAAAGATAGAGAAGATACTGCAGTAGTACTAGTACGAAGCTTCAAATATAACATTCTTACTATTGAAGGCATAGCTTTAGGTTGAACAGTGTTTCAGCTAGACACGTATTCACTAAAAATTGAAGCCCCTAGCTCACATCCATGTAGAGAGAAAGGATGTCATCTATTTCACCTAAGGCACTTCAATATGGTGTGCACTGAGAAATGAAGATTTATAATCCCATAGGCAGAAGAACAAATATAAAATAATGACTGATTGTAGATCCTGAGCTATAGACCTGGGATTCCACAGTGTCAGGGAAGTATCTGCTCTATAGTATAAAGTCATCACATTAAAATGTGAGGATTTCTTGGTCTTAATGGACTATCTTAAAGGATATTAGGACTCATCTTTCATCATTCAAAAGAAAAGCAATTACCAAAAAGAACATGGCTGACCAATCTATTAAAATACATACATTTTAAATATTAGCAAGAGAATCAAATAACAAATTTTAAAATAATGCATTATTACCAAATGCTAAGGTGGTTCATTATTAAGGATTCATATCGCACAATTCACCATATTAAAAGGCATGAGAAAAATTATTATTTTCACATATGTCACAAAGTATTTGAACAAAATCTAATTCTCATTTGTAATTTAAAATCACTCAATTCACACTCTATAAGGAAGAAATTAATGGATGCTAAGAGATAATGCTTTGTATTTTAGACATTTATATTTTCCTGCACTCTGACTTTCATTGAGAGAGCAGCTTAATTTAATAAAATCATACGCAGGTTCATCTTCAGACATGTTGTGTGCCTTAAAAACATGTTATTTTCCTTAAAAACAACAATTTTTAAATTAAAAAAATAAAAAAAGCAAAAAAACCAGCAATTTATTTGTGGTGTGTATGTGTGTGTGTGTGTGTGTGTGTAAACTCAAGAGTCAGACTGTTACTTAAATATTTTCTATATTTTCTTACATCAAGTTTTGGACAATACTTGATTTCTTCCCTCAGGTATAGCTCCTGAAGTTCTCCCACCACTACAGCACCGATCATCTAGCATCACAGTCCCTTATGCTCTTACCTCCTCATTTAAACCCTCAGATTCCTACTTAATGGGATTCCCAATAATATCAGGAACAAGTTTGCTACACTATCATTTAATATTGCATTGAACATATTAGACAGGATTTTAAAACTTAGGCAAAAGAGCTAGAGTAGAAGAGGTAAAACTGTACTGGAAGAATGATATAATTATTTATCTAGAAATTTCAAAATAATAATTTTAACTGCTATAAGTAACTTCAATATAGTTGCAGAATATAAAATTAATAACCTTGATATATCTATAAGAATCAGTTGAAAATGTAATGGGAGAGAGGACTTCATTATACACAACAAAATATGAAGGCATAAGCTTAATACTGAGATGGACAATATATTAAAGGAGTGAAATGAGCAAAAAAACCCAATATCTGTAAGATAAAATATCTGTTAAAGTGGAAACACATCCCTTGTTCTTGGGCTGGAAAAATCAATCATAAAGATGTCAGTTCTCCCAAACTTTCTTTATAAATTCAATTTCATTCCAATAAAAAGAGCACTGGGTATATGACATTTTTTAAAAGCATATCTTTTAATATAGTCAGTGGTATTGGGAGTTAAAGCTGTTTAAGTCTTTACTTTTTTATGTATACGTCATTTTTAGATCTATCTTTCCTTTTTCTCTATTTCGCTTTCTTTTTTCTTTTCTAAATTTATTTCTTTGACAATTAAAATTGGTTTAAAAAGTAGACCAATCTGAAGAAGAAAAAAATTCAGGTCAGCTTAATTTATAGCTATATTTAAACATTAAACATAGCTATATAAAATATATATGCAAACATGTATACAACTATATACACACATGTATATACCCACAAACACAATACACTTATCTGTGGGTGTATGTGTGTGTGTGTGTATACCCACATATTTCAATAGTTTTCACAGAGTAAAATGTAAGATTTTAAATGAACTGTTGCTGAGTAGTGCCAAATGTATACATCTGAATAATCAACACCCCAAATAAAACATACATTTTCATAACCATGGAAGTAACTTTTCAGTTTGAAAACATAGTTGGAAGATAATTTTGACCAAATGAATTGGGCTTAATCAACCTTCTTTCTTTAAAAAAAATTCACAAGGATTTATCAAGCTACTATTAAAAAAATTACTAATAATCTACGATCAACTAAGTGAACTTTAAAATACTTTATAAAAGGTATATGACTTTTGTTGTTGTTGCATTGTTATTTGCTTGTTTATTTTTTAATCTGTATTTAGAAATACCTTGACTTTAAAGTTCTCATGGAAGAATAAATGAGCAGGATTGGCCATTAAAATTCTGAAAAAGATAAAAGTATGGAGGATAGTTCCTCTGAATTTTTTTTAAATGAACATTACAGTCTTCCTGCTTTGTTTCCACTGTTTTTCTGTAATATACATACAAAACCTAGGGATGATACTAAAAATCTAACTGAAATAAATCAGTAAAGTGGCAGGGTACAAAATCAATTTACAAAAATCATGTTTCTATATGCAAAGTATGAATTAGAAGAAAAATCAAGAAAACAATGTCATTCACAACTGCAACAAAAATAAATAGCAGCAAAATAACAAAGGAGATAAAGAGCCTATACAATGAAAACTCAAATACACAAAAACAAAGAAAAGATGGACTGGAAGAATTAACACTACTGAAAATGACCGTAATAGGCATTGTAATACATGTACTTATCTATGTAACTTGCTTTCTTCCCAAAAATTTTTTTTAAAAATTAAAAAAAAGAAAAGAAAACCACCATATTACCTAAAGCAATATACAGATTTAATGCAATCCCTATCAAGGCTCATATGGTACCACAAAAGACTGAATAGTAAAAACAATCTTGACAAAAAAAGGAAGAGTGCGTTATACTCCCAAACTCTGATGTATATTACAAAGCTACAGTAATCAAAACAACATGGCACAGGAACAAAAACAGACACACAGACCAACGGAATAGTATTAACAGGCCAGAAATAAGCCCACAAACCTTGGATGGTTAATTTATAACAAGGAAGCAAAGAGAAACAACAATCTCTTCAACAAATAGTGTTTAAAAAAAGGACAGCCATATTTTAAAGTAAGTATATTGCCAAGTCACATTACACACAAAAATGAATTCAAATAGATTAAAGACATAGATGTAAGACCTGAAACCATAAAATAGGTTAAAGAAAACATAGGCAAAACACTCCACAAGACTGGTTTCAGGGGTATCTTTTTGGACTCATTTCTAATGACAAGAGAAATAAAGGTAAGTATAAACAATGAGACTACATCAAACTAAGAATGGTGCAGTTCCTTTGGAAGAGAGCTGGTGGTTTCCTAGAATACCAAATATATTCTTACCATAGATTCAGAAATTGTGTTCCATAGTATTGACCCAAAGCAGTTGAGAGTAAGTCCACACACAGATCTCCACAAGGAAACATACAGCAGCTTTAATCATAATTGCCAAGCCTTGGAAGAAACCAAGATGTCCTTTTTCAGTAAGTGATGGAATTAAACAAACCAAACCAAAATAAAGTGAAACAAAAGATGGTACATACAGACAATAGAATATTATTGAGATTAAAAAAAAAAAAGCGGTACCAAAGTATGAAAAGACAAGAAGGAAACTTAAATAGATATTGCTAAGTGAAAGAACTAGCCTAAAAAGGCTATATACTTTATTATTCCAACTACATGACATTCTGGACAGGCAAAACTATGGAGACAGTGAAAAGTTTTGTGGCTGCCAGGACAGAGGTGAGGGAGGAATGGATAGGTTGAGCACTGAAGATTTTTCAGGCAGTGAAACCACTATGCATCATTCTATAATGAATGATACATGTTATTATGTATATGGATATGTACATATGGATATGGAAACTAAGAGATGTACAACACCAAGAGTCCAATTTAAGCTATGGACTTTGGGTGATAACAGTGTATCAACATAGCCTCATCTATTGTAACAAGAACACTGATTCAAGGTGGGGTTATAAGGGAATTTTTACATGTGTGGGAACAGGAGATTTATAGGAACACTGTACTTTTTAATTTTGCTATGAATCTAAAATGGTTCTGCAAAATAAAAAGTGTATTAGAAAGGAAAATAAATCCCCACCCCATTCAGGTAGCCGGGAAGGCCCGCCGCCATGCTCCAATCCAGTTTGGAGCCCCCCTCACCCCCCGCCCTGCACTACCATCAAAGTCCGCCGTCTGAACAGATTCACCCTCCGGAGGCCTCCTCTGAGCCTCCTTCACCCCATTCAGGTCAGCCGGGAAGTCACTGGCGACAGCACCGCTGTTACAGCACTGGTGCTAGTAAATAAACGAAAATTCAGACTTACTCACAGCCTTGATAACATACAACATGCCGACCAATACCAATGCCATGGTTGCTCAATATGTAACACAAGCCCAAAAGCAAAACAGTAAGGAGAAAAACTATAGACATGCAAGCAAGCTCTATGGTTAACAATACATCACCACCAAAGAAAAGTCACTATCTCTAGAAAACGCCAAGGAAGACACTGAAGAAATGACATGTATTTCCAACAAAGACTTCAAAATCAACATGATAAAAGCACTACAACAGATACGGGAAGTAGAAAAATATAAAAATGAAACCATCAACAAAAATAACTTAGTCTGATGAACTGAAGAATGAAAATGAATCCCTGAAAATGAAATTGAAGGAGATGTGGGATTTAAGAATTACAGTAGAGGAGCTCAAAAATGCAGGGAAAAGCCATGAAAGCAGATTAGATGAAACAGAAGAATGAATCAGCACACTTGAGGATACAAAAATAGAGAAGACAAGAAAAAAAAAGAGGGAGGAAAAACAAAGTAAGAAGACAGAAGAAAAACTCAGAGACCTGTGAGATTCCTTAAAGAGAGGAAATATAGGAGTAATTGGAATCCCAGAAGGAGAAGAGAAAGTAGTGGGAACTGAAAGACTTTTTAATAACGTAATAGAGAACTTCCCAAATCTGAAGAAAGAAATGAAAATAGACATACATAAGCAAAAAGGACACCAAAATACTTTAATGAAAGAAAAGCCACAACAAGACACATCATAGTAAAACTTCCAAGAACCAAGATAAGGAAGAAATGAGAATAACTAGAGAAAAGAAAAGAAAGAGATAACCTACAAAGGAAAACCCATTAGGTTGACTTCAGATTTCTCAGAAGAGACACTCCAGGCAAGGAGAGAATGGAGCTTTTTCTACAAAAAACTCCAAGACAAGAAGTGTCAGCCACGATACTCTACCTTGCAAAACTCCTTCCTAAATGAAGGAAAAATTAGAACCTTCTCTGACAGGCAAAATCTCCAGAAGTATGCTACCACTAATCCCCCATTCCAAGAAATTTTGCAAGAGGTCTCAAGAGCAATGCCATAAGAAGAATAAATAGAACAAACAAAACAGGGATACAAATCAAAATCTCAAAATGACCACCAGAAAACCAATGTTAGAATTTCAAACATTGATAATCATTCTAAAAGCCAATGGTCTGAACTCAGCAACCAAAAGACGTAGAGTTGCAGACGGGATCAAAAAACAGAACCCAAAATTCTGCTGCCTCCAAGAAACACATCTAATCTCTAAGGACAAGCATAGAGTGAAAATACAGGGTTGGAAAACTCCATTACAAGCAAATGGCCCCCACAAAAAAGCAGGGGTTGCCATTCTTATATCAGACAGACCAGACTTCAAACTAAAAAAAGTGACAAAAGATAAAGAAGGCCACTACCTAATGGTTAAGGGGTCAATCCACCAAAAAGACAACAATTATCAACATATATGCACCTAACAAGGGAACACCAAAATTCATAAAACAACTACTAACAGAACTGAAAACAAATATTGGTGAGAACACGTACATGGTAGGAGATTTTAACATGCCACTCTCACCAAAAGACAGATCAACAAAACAGAAACTACACAAAGACACAAAAGCTTTAAAGGAAAATCTAGATCAAAGGGACCTAACAGATATCCACAAAACACTGTACACCCAGAGAAAGAATACACCTTTTTTCAAATGCACCTGGTTCATTCTCTAAAATTGACCATATATTAGGCCACAAGGCAAACCTAAATAAATACATAAAGATTAAAATTATACCTACCGTTTTCTCTGATCATAAAGGCATCAAACTAGAAATCAACAATGAAAAGAAAATAAGAAGAGTAAACACTACATGGAGACTGAAAAATGGGTTTTTGGAAGATCACTGGGTAAAAGAGGAAATCAAAAAAGAAATTAAAACCTACATGGAGGCAAACGACAAAGACAACACAACGTTACAAAATCTGTGGGATGCAGCAAAAGCAGTATTAAAAGGAAAGTTCATAGCAATACAGCCTCAAATAAAAAGGATTTAAACAGCCCAAAGAAATACCCTAATCCTCTAACTGAGGACCTAGAAAAAGAGCAACAAAAAATCCAAAACCCAGCAGAAGACAAGAAATAACAATAATAAAAGCTGAGATAAATGAAATAGAAACCAAAAAGACCATCGAGGAGATAAACAAAACCAAAAACTGGTTCTTTAAAAAAATAGATAAAATTGATAAACCCCTTGCAAGGCTTACAAAGAAAAGAAGAGAGAAAACTCAAATAAATAGGATCATAAATGAAAAGGGAGATATTACAACAGACCTAGCAGAAATCCAAAAGATAATTAGAGACTACCACAAACATCTATAAGTAAACAAATACAACAACTTGGTAGAGATGGACAAATTCCTAGAACAACACAGTCATCCAAAATTGAACAAAGAAGAAATAGAGAACTTAAACAGGTCAATCACAAGCAATGAAGTTGAGGCAGTCATCAGAACCCTCTCTAAAAACAAGAGCCCAGGTCCATATGGTTTCACAAATGAATTCTACCAAACTTTCTAAGAGGAACGAACACCTGTATTATTAAAACTCTTTCAAAAAGTTGAGAAAGAAGGAAAGCTACCAAATATGTTCTATGAAGCAAACATTACACTAATTCCAAAATCAAACAAAGCACTAAGAAAGAGAACTATAGACCAATCTCCCTAATGAACACAGATGCAAAAATTTAAACAAAATCCAGGCAAGCTGAATCCAACAGTGCATAAAAAGGATTATTCACCATGGCCAAGTGGGATTCATCCCAGGGGCACAAGGGTGGTTCAACATCCGAAAATCAATCAACATAATCCATCACATCAGCAAAGAGGAAAACAAAAACCATATGATCATATCAATAGATGCTGAAAAAGTATTCAGTAAAGTTCAGTACCCTTTCATGATGAAAGCTCTGGAAAAAATTGGTATAAAAGGAACATACCTCAACATAATAAAAGCTATGTATTACAAACCCACAGCAAATATCATTCTCAATGGGGAAAAACTGATATCATTTCAATTAAGGTCTGGAACTAGGCAAGGATGCCCACTCTCATCACTCCTCCTAGCTAGGGCAATAAGACAAGAGAAAAAACATAAAAGGAATTCAAATAGGGAAAGAAGAAATAAAGCTATCATTATACATGGATGATATGATACTCTATGTAGAGAACCCAAGAAAAAACAACAGAAAAGCTAAATGAAATAATAAATCAATTCAGTAAGGTAGCTGGATACAAAATCAACACACAAAAATCAATAGCATTCATATATGTAAAGAATCAATCAGAAGAAGAAATTTAAAAAAAAAAACACCCCATTTACCATCGCACCAAAGAAAATTAAATACTTGGGAATAAACCTAACAAAAGACATAAAGAAAACTATAAAACATTCAGAAGACATTTAAAAATGGAAAGACATTCCCTGTTCATGGATTGGAAGAATCAACACTATCAAAATGACCATACTACCAAAGGCAATCTATGGATTCAATGCAATTCCAATAAATATCCTAATGACATGTTTTAAAGAGATAGAACAAAAATCACTGAAATTCATATGGAACAACAAAAGACCTTGAATAGTCAAAACCCTGTTGACAAACAGAAGAGAGAATGGAGGTATTACTATTCCAGACTTCTAAGTATACTACAAAGCCATAATAATTAAAACAGCATGGTATTGGTACAAAAACAGACAAACAGACAATGGATCAGAATCGAGTACCCAGGAATAAAACCACACATATATGGTCAACTAATCTTTGACAAGGGGCAAAAAATATTCATTGGAACCAGGACATCTTCAGTAAATGATGCTGGGAAAACTGGATCAAGACACGCAAAAAATGGACCAGGACAACACCCTCACACCCTGTACAAAAATCAACTCAAAATGGATAAAAGACTTGGATATGAGACCTGAAACTATAAAATACATAAAGGAAAACCTTGGCAAAACCCTTCATGAATTTCACCTCAGAAATCAATTTCTGGAAACTAAAAGAAGGCAACAAAAAGAAGGAAAACATATACAGTTGGGGCTATATCAAACTAAAAAGTTTCTGTACAGCAAAAGAGACAATAAACAAAGTAAAAAGAAACCCAACCAACTGGGAGAAAATTTTTGCCTTCCAGACAAGTGACAAGGGTCTGATAACAAGGATCCACAAAGAGCTCCTGCAACGCAACAGAAACAAAGCAAAAAGCCCAGTCAAAAAATGGGGAAAACTAAAAAGACACTTCACCAAAGAGGAGATACATATGACTAATAGTCATATGAAAAAATGCTCCACATTACTAATAATCAGAGAAATGTATATTAAAACTACACTGAAATACCATCTTACACCAGTAAGAATGGCCCACATAAATAAAACAGACAACAAGAAGTGTTGATGTGGATGTGGAGAAAAAGGAACTCTTTTACACTGCTGGTGGGAGTGCAAACTGGTCCAGCCACTATGGAAGACTGTGTGGAGGACCCTCAAACAATTGAAAGTGGAATTACCATTCGACCCAGCAATCCCACTACTGGGAATCTACCCAGAGGACATGAAAATGTTAATTCAAAAGGACACCTGCACACACGTTTGTTGTAGCTCTGTTTACCATTGCCAAGACATGGAAGCAGACCAAATGCCCCAAAACTGACAATTGGCTGAAAAAAAAAGTACACGATGGAATACTATACATCAATCAAGGAGAACAAACATAAGTCATTTGCAGCAACATGGATAGAACTAGAAGGACTCATGTTGGCAGAAATAAGCCAAAAAGAAAAAGAGAAATACAGGATAATCTCACTTATATGAGGGATTTAGGAAAAAACAAACAAATGAATAGGAAAAATTAGAAACAATCAATGGGGCTGAACGATGGAGCAAGAGAGAAGGAGGCAAAAGGCAGGGGAGGCGGAAGTATTGTAATATGTACACCTATCTGTAACTTGTTTTCTTCCCACAAAAAATAAATTAAAAAAATAAAATAAAAAGAAGGGAAAATAAAAATGCTTGGGTCATCTTGATAACTTTATGGGAACAGACTAACCACTAGAGCTTTCTTCATACTACAGTATTCCCTCACCTTATCTGAGGCTTTAATGTCTAGGTTTTTTGTTATCCATAGTCAACCATGGTCTGAAAATATTATATGCTTTTTGAGAGGGAGAGAATCTACACTCACATTACTTTTATAACAATGTGGTGCAATAATTGTTTTATTTTATTACTATTTATGGCTAATTTTTTACTCTGTTTATATATATAGCAAATTAGATTTTAACATAGGTATTATATGTATTATAGAAAAAAAAGTTTAGGATTTGCTCCTATCTTCAGTTTTAGGAATCTACTAGGGGTCTTAGAACATGTTTGATTTTGAGTCACAGGAAAGTATTCTCCATTCTCAAGTTAAAAGAAAATCACTCATAATTTCTTCTAATGTGCTATGCTTTTACCTTTGCATTTAGATCTTTAAACCATTTGGATTTCATCATAGGTATTTATAGTAATACAATGATTGGAAGCTTTATAATGGAAGGATCAAGCTGATACTATCAGAACTCAAAATTCAGCTATTAGGAGTAGGAAAACCTCACATTTTGTACAGAGGTAGAACAGGTTGCAATGCTAGAGGCATGGTCATCTGTGGAGAAAGGAATTCCATCCCTTACATTTAGTGTAGAATTGCTAACTCATGGGAATGATAAAAAACCAATTGATTTTTTGTCATTTGTATTTTTTTGTTTTCACAGATTACACAGCTCTACTGCTTGTGCTTTCAAAACACTTCCCCTCTTGCCCCCATCCTGAGAAGCCACTGATTATGTTTCTTCTAACACGACACAACAGGAAGTACCTATGAAATTGTTGTCTAAAAAACTGAAATAGGAAAAATATTTGCAAGTCACATATTTGATAAGGAACTTGCATTCAGAATATGATTTTAAAACATGATTAAGTGATAAAATGACAAATCTACTAAAAATAGGCAAAGTATATGCCAATATTTCTACAAAGAATATATACAAATGGCCAGCAAGTACAGCATCACTAGGCAATAGAATAATAAAAATCAAACCCATAATGAGATATCACTTGAAATTTACTACTATGGCTAGTACTACTGTAATGAAAATGTCAGAAAATAATAAGTGTTTGTAAATATGTGGAGGAACTAGAATCTTCATTCATTGTTGGAGGGAATACCACATTGAAAAACATCTTGTGAGTGGAATGAAATGTTAAACATGAAATTATCAAATATCCCAGCAATTCTACTCTTAGGTACGCACTCAAGAGAAATTAAACTTATATGTGTCTACTCACAGCTATATACATGAATGTTCATAGTAGGCAATCCATAACCACTGAAGGGAGAAACAATCCAAATATCCATCAACAGATGAATATGTAAATAAAATACACTAAGTGAAAAAATTACTTCATGCAATGAAATATTATTCAATGACAAAATGGAATGAAGTATTGCACAATGCTATGAGTATAAATTAAACCTAGAATATGCTAAATGAAAGATGCCAGTCACAAAGGCTCTCATATTTTATGATTCTCATATTTATGATATGAAATGTCCAGAAGAGGAAAATCTACAGAAACAAAAACCAGATTAATGCTAACAGCTGTGGGGCTTCTTTTTGGGGTGATGGAAGTGTTCTGAAGGGACATACTTATGTAAATATGCTTTAAAAATCTAAATACACTTCAAATGGTGGAATGCATAAAATCTATAGTATGAATTATCATAAAACTACTAGGAAAAAAACTGAATATGACTATAAGTAAACCAATGGATCTAACTATTATATTATTCATAGGAAATGCAGGGAAAGCCTAGAATTCTTCTATGAAGAATCAATGTTTTACTGAATTTGAAACAGCCTATAAATCAAATAAATTAGTTCCCCAAATACACTTATATCATGGAAAAGATTGGAGAGGGACTGCTGTAAAATAAAAGAAGCTTAAGAAATACAATGATCAAATACAATGAATAGAACTTATTTGGATGCAGAGTTTTGTTTTGTTTTCATGTTGCTTTTTTAACTCTCTCTTTCTCTACTTATCTATCTAATCAGGTGAGTAACAATGGGTGTAATTCAGAGGTAGAGATTCACACCTCTCCAGATGTATGTTACCACAGCATTCACTGACTAACCACCAACAATCTTTCATCATAGTCTACGAGTTCACTCCCCTTTTCTTCCCATCTTCCTTACTGCTGGTAGTCTCAATTCTGCATTCAGATTTCTAGGATCACCGGGCACAGTGGTTCCGGCCTTTAATTCCAGCTTTGGGAGCTGAGACTAGGAATCACTTAATTTCACGGGTTCAAGACTACCCTGGGCAACAGAGACCTAGTCTCAGAAATTAGCCGTGCATGGTAGTGTGTGCCTTGGAAGGTAGAGGCTAGGGATCACTAGAGTCTGCGGGTTTGGGACTACCCCAGGCATATAGCAAGACAATCTCTTAAAAAAAAAAAAGAGCTTATTTGTTCTTTTCTCTTGTTTCTTTATATATGCCACATATGAATGAAATTGCACAAAGTTTGTGTAGCTCTTTACATGGCACAATACCCCTTCCATTTCTGTCCATGATGTCACAAATGGCAAGATTTCATTTTTTTAAGTAGGTAAGGATATGTCATTGTGTATATATAACACAGTTTTTTCTATCCATTCATCAGTTGCTGGGCACTTAGGTTATTTTCATAACTTAGCTATTGTAAATAGTACTGTAATGAACTTAAGAGTGCATATATTCCTTCAAGTTAGTGTTTTTTTCAATCTTCAGAGAGATACCTAGGAGAATTGTAGGGTCATATGGTGGGTCTATTTTTAATATTCTGAGAAACTCCATACTGTTTCCATAGAAGCTAGACCAGTTTACATGCTTACCAACAGTATACGAGGGTTCCCTTTTTTCCTCAAATCCTCACCAACACTTATTTTTCATTTTTTTAGTATAGGCTATTCATGAGGTGGTGTATCTCATTGTGGTTTACAGAACAATTAGGCATCAGTACATCAGGAGTATGAAACACTCATCAATATATATGCATCATTAGGTACCTCAAACTATCTAAAAACAATTATTAATAAATATTTATAAACCTAAAAAGAGAAATGACAGCCACACAATAGTGAAAGGGGATTTCAACACTCCACTTACCTCAATGGGCAGATCACCCAGACAGAAAATGAATAGAAACAACAAACTTAAAGAATTAGATTAGACAGATCTAATAATAAACTTAAGACATGGCACTCCCTATAGGCTGACAACACATTTTTCTCATGGGCACATGGAACATTCACAAGGATAGACCATATGCTGGATCACAAAAAAAATGTCAATAAATTCATGAAGATTGAAATCAAGTATCTTCTTTGATTATAACGATATCAAACTGAAAACCAGTTAAAAAGAAACCTGGATGAAGATTAGATAAAAATATCACATTTGATAAGACAAATCAGAAATCATAAATATTTAATAATGTGTTAGGTAATACATGAAATAATTGCTTTAGTTAACTGTGATAAACACTACTGATTTTTAAAAACATTCTTTTTCAGTTAGAAATACCTACTGGTCAAACCACATATCTTAAAATTTTTTATCCAGCCAAAAAAAAAAAAGTAAAAAAAAAAAAACTGAGAGGAGATTTTTACTATACACACAATTATAAGGTGGTACAAAGAGGTACACAGGGGTTCATTATGCCATTTCTTTACAAATATGTAATTTTGAGAATTTCCATTAAAAAGTTAAAAGAAATGTATATAATAAAAAATATTGATCACTGTTCTGTCTACCCATTAGTATTAAGGAAGAGATAGGGACATGAGAAAGAATTGAGTTATGAGCTTAGCTTTTTGAAAGTCAAAAGTAAAGCATGAACACTGGATATATCAAAAACAATTAAGACAGGGGAAAAATTTAGATAAATGAGAAAATATGCTAAAGAGGAGAAATGTACCAGATAACCATTAACCATCCAAAGATTTTTTAAAATATTTAAAAAATTTAGTTATATAAAAATTTCATATCTTTGTAATCCTAGAGAGTCACTCCCCCCCTATCCACTGTTACCCTCCTTCCACCCCTCCCCCAATTGTGTGCTTCAGTTTGGTGGCTAACTTGTTTTGACTTTGACTTTTCCTCATGGCTTTTGTTTATTTTTCCCCGATATCCCATATATTAGTGAAACCATTTAGTATCTTTTTCTTTTTGACTTGTTTCTGCTAATATGATTTCTTCTAAGTACATCCATGTTATCATAAAATCATCCAATTTGTCATTTTTAATTGATGAGTAATATTCCATTGTGTATGTATGCCATATATTTTTTTTCAGCCAGTCATCTGCTTCAAGGCATTTAGGTTGCTTCCAAGTCCTTGCAATTATAAATAGTGCTGCAGTAAACATCCAAGCACAGGTGTCCCTTTATACCCACATTGAGGTCTCTTTTGGGTAGATTCCCAAGAGAGCAATTGCTGGGTCAAATGGTAGTTCCATTTTCATTAATTTGAGGGTCCTCCACATAGCTTTTCATAGTGGTTGGACCAGTTTACATTCCCACTAGCAGTGTAAGAGTGTTCCTTTCTCTCCACATCCTCGCCAGCACTTGTTGCCCATTCTTTGGATGTGGGCCATTCTTACTGGTATAAGGCAGTATCTCATTGTGGTTTTGATTTGCGTTTCCCTTATTGCTAGTGATATTGAGCAATTTTTCATGTGCCTGTTGGCCATTGTATTTCCTCTTTGGAGATGTGTCTTTTTAGTTCTTCTCCCCATTTTTTGATTGAGCTCCTTGTTTTGCTTTTATTTAGTTGTGTGAGTTCCTTGTGGATCTTTGTTATTAAACCCTAATCACGCTTGTGGAGGGCAAATATTTTTTCCCATTCAGTTGGGCTTCTTTTTGTTTTTTCTGTTGGCTCTTGTGCTGTACAGAGGTTTTTTAGTTTGTTATAGTCCCATCTGTTTATGCTTTCCTTCATTTTTTTGCTATCTGTAGATGTTTCCAGAAAGGGATTTCTGAATTGTAATTCATGGAGGGTTTTCCCCAAGTTTTCCTCTATGTATGCTATGGTTTCTGGTTTGACATCTAAGTCTTTTATCCATTTTGAGTTGATTTTTGTACATGGTGTAAGGGAGTTGTCTTGGTCCATTTTTTTTTGCATGTTTTAGTCCAATTTTCCTAGCACCATTTATTGAAGAGGCTATCTTTGTTCCAATGTAAGCTTTTCACTCCTTTGTCAAAGATTAGTTGACTATATATGTGTGGTTTTATTTCAGGGCACTCAATTCCATTCCATTGGTCTGATTGTCTGTTTTGTACCAGTACCAAGCTGTTTTAATTATTAATGCTTTGTAGTATAGTTTGAAGTTTGGAATTGTAATACCTCCGTTCTCTTTTTTTCTGGTCAGGAAACTTTTTGATATTCAAGGTCTTTTTTGTTATTCCATATGAATTTCAATAATTTCTGTTTTATCTCTTTAAAAAATGTATTGGGATTTTGATTGGGATTGCATTGAATCTGTAGATTGCCTTTGGTAGGATGACCATTTTGATGATATTAATTATTCTTATCTATGAACAGGGAATGCCTTTCCATTTCCTTATCTATGTCTTTTAGCAGCGTTCTAAAATTTTCTTTGTATAGTTCTTTCATGTGTTTTGTTAGGTTTATTCCCAGGTATTTAATTTTTTTCGGTGTGATGGTAAATGGGATGGTTTTTCTTATTTCTTCTTCTATTGACTTTTTGTGTATAGGAAAGCTACCAACTTCTGTGTGTTGATTTTGTATCCAGCTACCTTACTTAACTGGTTTATTATTTCAAGCAATTTTTCTGTGGATGTTTTGGGGTTATCTATATAGAGAATCATGCCATCAACATATAATGACAGCTTCAGTTCCTCTTTCCCTATCTGTATCCCTTTTATGTCTTTCTCTTGCCTTATTGCCCTTGCTAGAACTTCCAGTACAATGTTAAAGAGTAGTGGGGAGAGTGCCTAGTTCCAGATCTTAACTGGAATGATTTTAGTTTTTCCTCATTTAGGATGATGTTTGCCGTAGGTTTGTTATAGATGGCTTTTATTATGTTGAGGTAAGTTCCTTTAATCCCTTTTATCATGAATGGCACTCAAAGATCTTGATTGAAGAAAAAGCTCCAAAGATACTAAACCACTAATATAAATTTTAGAGAGAAGATGCTAAAGAAAACTAAAATGAAAACTGAGGATAGATAAAACAAACTTCATTTCTGAGAGTGAAACATACTTTTATTAGATTATTTCTATATAATGTTAAGCAGTTTGATAGGTAGAAAATATTTTCTGAGTGAACTGTTTAGGTTTCATCTTGGTGTTATAAAACATCAATATTGTTTCTATTGTGGTTAAAGTTCTAAACTGGTTAGTGATGGCATGTAAATGCATAGTTACGGTCAACCTCTAAATAAAGAACACTCATTAGGTACCTCTCCTATTTTCCCTCTAGATACTTGTTATAAGAAAGTTGCCTGTAACTGTGCAAATGTATCCACATGCACAGGTGTAAGAAAAAAGTAAAGCATGTCATGTCCTATAATCTGAGAGAATAAGAGTGTAGAAAACTTTGTTGTTCTAAAACACGATGACTCCTAATGCTTGAGTCATAGTCAAGTCACCACACAGAGTCACATTCAAAGCCCCATCAGTAAGCCTGAAGGAGGAATGCATCTCTTCCTGAAGCCAAAACAGCTACACCACAAGATGATCTGGTGTCTAAATCTCTTATTCTTTTTCCTTTTGGTTGCTTAGAGACCAAGTCCCACATGTGATTTGATTTTCTCATTTCTGTGTGTGAAGGTGATCTATAATAGGAATGCTTAATGAAAAATTTATACCCTAACACTCAAAAAGATTTAAATGACCTATAATGCAGAACAAGCCAGGTAATATAAATCAGAAGGCAGTAAAATGGCATACTGGTGGGGGGGGGGGGGGGGAAGAAAGCCAGTTACAGAGAAGTATATATAATACTACATATGAATAAAAACAGGTAAGAAAAATATTAGAATATGTACTACAGAACATACACCAAAATATTACTCATGACTATTTCTCGGTGGTGGGCTTACAACTGATTTTCACTTTCTTGGCTGGACATGGTGGTGCATGCCTGTAAGCAACAGCTTAGGAAGCCGTGGCAGGCACCAGGGATCATGGTTCGAGTCCCACTCGGGGCAACATAGCAAGACCTAGTTCCAAAAAAAATAGCTGGGCATGGTGGCACATGCCTATAATCCCAGCTACCTGGGAAGCTGAGGCTAGGGATTGCTTGAGTGCCTGGTACCCCAGGCAATGTAAACCTGGGGTTTCATGGGCAAAAACAGCAAGACCTAGTCCCAAAAAGTAAAAATAAATAATAAAAAAAAGATTGTCACTTTCATCTTGTTGCTTTTCTGTGATTTCTAACTTTTCTGAAACAATAGTATGTCATTTTGAAAATACAGGGAGGATTATTAACCATTAAAAAAAAGAGATACACATTTTGAAAAGTGAGAAGAAAAACTGATTCGGCACACAGGAGACTTTCTCACACTCACTGAATGCATATAAGGGAAGGACACAACAGATCCATCAAGGCAGCAGAAACAAAAACGCATGCTCTCAAGTTCCACCAGTGTGCTCTACCTTGTCCTTAAGCTTCCGGGCGGGATTGTGTTTCTGGCTTGCCACAGGTGAGCAGCCCACAGTTGCAGAGGGTTTTCTAGCAGGAAAACTGCGTTTCTATTGCCTTTAGGGTTTCTAGGTTTTTTATTTTTATTTTTTTTTGTCAGTAAAGACAGTTTTAATGATACCTGGGTTTCACTATGGCAACCAAGAAAAGCCAAGCCAGGGTTTAAGTGTTCTGAGAGGCACACTGCTCTAGGAGCAGCTCGGTGGCTCCAAGAGGTGAGTCACCTGGACAGCCTGACATCACTAGTCAGAGCAGTAAAAGTGTGAAGTTAAAATTTGCTGCTTTTGAAATGAGACACGTGCTTTACCTGAAATTATCTGTAGTTCATCTGGCACATTATCAGAAATACTAAGCTAATACTTAGAATCTCAGTCTAGGAGGAAAGCAGAGTGCTGACTAGGAGCTGAGCCTGCTAGTAGAGTGTAGCGCCACAACCGTGAGGGATACAGAAGCACAGACAAGAGAGCCGTCACTCAGGAGGCAGATTTATGAACTATCATTTGCTGCCAGGAATTCTCAGTAAGAGTCATCAGAACATCAGAAAAGACTTTTTTCCACCTGCTTCTCCTTTGAGTTCCTAGCAATTTCTGTATCTTCAGTCATTAAACCAAATTGCAAAAAAAAAAAAAAACACCCTTTTTTTCTTATTTAATGTTGTGGTGGGAAGTGTTAACTTGGAAAAGTGAATATTAGAGTCAAATCACTCACTTAAAAATGATTTTATATTGCAAGACAAAAAAGCAAGCAGGAAAGAACTAGTAGACAAACTGGTAACACACCTTGGGCAACAAAGTTGTATTTGCTAGGACTTGGCTGCCAACTATTTTAACCTCTGACCGTGGCTGATTCTGACAGTGGCTGGGCAAACAGCTAAGCTCAATGCAAGCACGAGTGGAAAGTAATGCTCAGGCTTAGGGCTGACTCAGCAGGGAGGGAGGCGAGGGTCAGGGAGGACAGGTGGTCTGTAAACAGCCTTGAAAGGTCTATTTATAAGATGGAGTGGTGAGGACAACAATTTGCCTATTTGAAAGTGAGTGGCAGATGCACACGATGGGGCCTCCTTTCCAGCATGCCACAGTCTTATGACAAATGGGAATTCTGACTGCAGTGACACTGAGAATCTACCAGATGCCAGACAGTGGAAAAACAAGGGGTATGACCCAAGTTTCAGAGAAGCTACTTTTCTATGACTGGTTGAAAGCTCTGATATAGATAATGTATGCAAAACTAAAAGCAAAGTGATAGCTCTCTATAAAGAATTTCAGAATTTTCAAATTTCCTAAAACAAACACTGACAGACTAAGCCAGATCTGTCACATGAAACATTGCAGTATGTTTGCACTTGGGCGTTATGCTCTAATGTGAATTTTGTCTGAGTTGGAAGATAAAATCTTACCAAAAAAATGAAAACTATTGACCTGGAAGCATGACAACCAGGTAGGTGCTGTAAGATCTCAACAGCTTCTTACCTTGTTGTGGCTATCTTTTCTCCCTTTTTCCAGTCCCAAAACACAATACTGTGAAAATCGTCTAAACCAACAGACACCAGACATTTTCCATCAGCTGTGTGAAAACAATACAAATGTCAAATAACCAATTAGTCAAATAAAAAAATAAAACATTTTATATACTGTGGAGAGGAACAAGAAATTGAGCTTAATATTATTATTTAGGCTTAAATACAACAGAAGTGTCACAGAGTAAAGGAAGTTGACTGAATTCATTGAGTTGAACTGCTTAATGCAAAATACCTGGTTGCTGAATTAAATCACTGAGTCAGCAATTCACAAGGCTCTGGGTAGTGTCTCAGGTTAGTGAAAAAAGCCTTGTCTGTTTTGTGGCAGAAAGATCGCATGACATTTACTGGAAGAACATTTGGCTTCGTGACCCTTAGTCTATTTTCAGATCTGAAAAACTAGGTTTGGCTAATCCTCCAAGATAAGAACACAATGAAAATTTTTATTTAAACTGAATTTAACTTTAGAAAGTCTTTCTAAAGATGATTTGCAATTAAAACTCCTTAATTCCCTATTTCAACTGTTGTATGTTATTACAGGATAGCTAGAAAAATGTGGATATAGAAAAAATTTTAAATATTCTAAATTTCTAAGCGTATATTTAATGCTTTTATGTCCTGTCAGACTTTTCTGTCTACATAAATGTGCTTTCAAAAAACAAAATCAAAAAGACATATACTTTAATAAATATAAAATCAGTTCCTCCATAAAAAGTATTGATATTAAATGGTGTCAATGGTGGCTATAATTCAAACAGCTGCATTCTAATTGCTAGAGACAGGTAACCAAGCTCATCATACATCAGTTCATTGGGGTGTCTTTTCTGTCAATGGAGAACCAACAAGTTTAAAGAAACACAGATATGTAATACACTGCTTCTCCTACGCCACTCAGGATTCCAACTGGCATTTGCAAGGGTTAGCCCTCCTGTGAACTGTAGACTTGGGTGGTTATGGTGTGTGTGTGTGTGTGTGTAGTAGGTTTAGCTACTTTACCAATGTTCAGCCATGGTGAGGGAAACCTGGTAAGTCAGGAAGCCTGTGTGTATATGGGAAAGGGGATAGGTGAGAGGGAGCAGGGAGATACATGTGAAATCTCTGTAGTTTCTGCACAAGTTTGCTATAAATGCAAAAATTCCCTGAAAGAATTAAGTCTATTTTTAGAACTTCAGGACAAATGCTAAACCAAATGGGATGCTGGTAAATGGACACCCTGACTTTTCATTTTAGTCCATTCACTGAAGTCTTGAGAGGATCAAGTGAAATAAAGCATTTATTTACCTGAAAAGTTTTTTTTTTCTTTTTCAGTTACAAGGCTATTTTCACCAGCTAAATTTAATACCCCTAAAATGCTAACCAGTGTCCAACCAGCCTATCTTCACTTTTGCCAGGGACCCAGCCCTTCCCCAACTTAAAGGAAACAGTAGCTTGTGGCTTCTCTGGAGGAATTAGCAGTGTCAGAGAATGGCAGTTTGATTTATTAACAAGGCACATTCTTCCCAATCTTCAACTACTATGAAGGGCTTCAAAGTTACATTAACCCTTTCAAGCTACTAGGCTATAGTACTAAGATATTAACACTTCCCTAAAGGGTTAAATCACCAGCAGGTGAATATTATGAGTAAGTTATATCTTACAAATCACAACTAAGGATATGTCCTCAAGCTTAATGTCAGCGGGCTTTAAACTGAGCAAGGCCATTTATTGTGCATTCAGAAAAAGGGACTGGTGAGGATTTTAATTTATTATTAACATTATTTTTCCCTTCTATCTTGGTTTGGCTTGGTTATGTGCCTATATTAGCATTCATTTGGTGATTTCATTTTCATTGGAGTTTTCCCTCCATTTTTAGATTGTAAGATCTTTAAAGATTCATAATAATTGTATCCTCTTTCTTTGTGTTTCTCATACTCAGTTGGTTTTCAATGAATGTTGATTATAATGGTAACCCTGAGGAGGACAAAGAATGTAAAAATGGAACATACCTATGCATGGCATGAAGGCAAAGGAAATGTACTGTTATACAACTGCAAAAGTTTTAATTATTGTACTCCATCCCAAAACATAAATATTCAGTGTCTCTTTTTTGCTTTTATTTTTCCATTTCATGCTTTCTTTTGTAACCATATCAATATGGTCCTTAGCATGTAAGTATCCACATCATTAAAATGAGTTATTTTCTTAAATTTTATATCTTCTTGTAGAAGACCATAGGGTAAGTTGATTTGGGAGTTACTTTTATTAGGATTTCTTTAAGCTCCCTTCAGCTTGTTTTAGCTAAGAATATGGTTAATATAAGTAGCAAAGGAATAAACAGCACAAATCCAGAGATGCTGCAACTACCGTACCTCTTTAAGATGTGACTTTTTCTTGAATTCTGTGGGTGTTGGCTATTTCTTGAATTCTGTGGGTGTTCCATACCACAGTTTGGAAATATAATTGACTACCTTGCAATTTTTTTCCCAGTTTTCATGTTTCCTACTGAGACTTGACCTTAGCTTTGAAAATCCATTGTTCCATGACCAGTTCATTGAAGTGTTTGGTTTTCAACTATATTTTTAGAGTCTAATTCATGTCCTTCTAAATCTTTCCAGGAACAATATGTGTTAATTATGGACATGTTGTTACACAGTCCAGGAATATTTCTAAAGCACTTAATATCAATAGTAAAGAGAGAATTAGAAAGAGAAAAGTTTTGTTCAGGCAATTACAACATGGTTCTCTTATTCTGGACTCTTTAAAAAAGCACAGATTTTCAGAATTTTAAGTGAAATGAAATCAAGGTAGTTTTAAGGTGGTCAGGTAGTACTCCATGAAGTGAAAGTTTTTTCAAACTATGGGGATGATATTTAAATTAGAAGATATTCAGTGACTAAACCTTTCTCTTTCGATTTATTTTTCTGTTTATATGGAAGCACTTTCTGCACAAAAACAAACATGGCTCCACTTTCCCTCAACACTGATAATAAATTCTCAAAAGTTAAAGTTTCTTAATTAAGTGAAACAATATAAATTCATTCTTTGATTTGCAACAGTGGCAATAATAGGCTAATCAAATCTCTGGATAGCCTCTATTTACTGCCTAATTTTCACATAATTTGCTTACTTTATATTTCCAATTTCTTTTTATAGTAAGAGATAAACTAACAAGTCCCCACAACACTCCCCCAAATGAGCTGACTTGTAAGAAAGAGGTAGATACTGCGGTAAGGAGATACCCAGGACGGGGCTATCAGCTAAGCAGTAACTGCTGGTGGTGTGCTATTTATATGATTAAAAATGGGGATCTTAACTATTTTCCTTTCTTGATTTGGACTTAAATTACTCACTTTTCTATCATTTCCTTAAAGGAAGGTGTAACTGTTTCTGCCTATATTCAAGTAAGTGTGTGACTCTGAACTATTCCAGACTGGGCTGTCCTTTCCCAGGGGCCATTCTATGCACCACCATGACCAGTTATCATTTATCTGTAGAATGGGGAGGGACAGCGGGACACACTTGCTGTTGTGCAGAGGGAGTGTGGAAGCAAGTGAGTACACCAAGTGCTCCAGGTACAACACTGAAGCCCAAGTTATTTAATGCATGTGATGTGTAGGAGATGCTCATATGACTGCTACACCACATGAAATCCGACAGGTGCCACAGAACAATGACTAAGGAACACGAAAGAAGGGACAGGGTATTTCTTCCTGGAAGAATGAAAGAGAAAACCTTCAACTTTGTCCTAAAGGACTGCAGGTCTTTAAGAAACTTAGGAATGGCTGAGCAAAAGAACACAGACAAAAGAAAGACAGGAACATGTCCAGGTTCTGCAGATAAATAGATGTAAAGGATGTAAAATTCATTCTTTGATTTGCAACAGTGGCAATAATAGACTAATCAAATCTCTGTATAGTCTCTATTTATTGCCTAATGACTAGGATAGTGGGTGTGAATGCTGCAAAGAAAAGCTGAGGCCAGTTCTTGGAGGGACATGAATGTCAAGGCAAGGAACCAGCCCTAAGTCAGTCAATCAACAGGAAACCAGTTGGTGGCAGTGCACCTATTTCTAGATGACTCAGAAGTGGGTACAATGGACTGGAGGAAGTTACGATGGAATTAGAGCCCATGACAAACATGGTACCAAATGGAAGTGAGGGTTTGAATAGGGAGAGGATGTGATGTATAGAGTCAGTGGGGTTATGGAGCTATGGAATTTAATGACTAATATTGTATGCAGGGCACATATTAATCAACTGTGTAGAATTTAGAGAAAGGGAATAACAGAATCAGGTTTTTGTAGAAAATTTGGAATTTTTTTCTATTGATAAAATTTGTGCTATTGGGATTACTAAAAATTTCTACGTAAAAATGTCTTTTGTGGTAAGTTCTCAATCTCCAGTTCTAGCTTAAAGAAATGGCCTTCCTCTCAAGAAAACGAATCTCAGCAGCTAACATTTTTATAGAACAGAGTTCAAATTTTAAATTAAAGCGATGAAAGGTAGGTTATATCTTTTTCAATATAAAATTTATTTCCAAGATGCCAGTGTTGTTAAGGGGTACTTTGCAGAGAATTTGCAGCCCTCTTTCTAGTTTTTTATATTATAAATACAAGTACTATACTATTATTTATTTGGAGAGATGAAATTGATGTTCTGAGTCACTGCCAGATATTTGCAACTAAGTCTTTCAACAGCAACAGCTGCTTTGGGTTTCAAATGCTCAAGCAAATGCTGAACACAGTATGAGCTCTGGATAATGACTTGAGAGTAAATAAGGGAGAGGAGGAAAGGATGTACAATTTTAAAGGTCAAAATTTTTTTTTTGTTAGACATTCTCAAAGCTGATTTCTACTCTAAGATTGGGTAGCTGACATACAAAGAGTTTATCTCACTATAAACAGAATTGAACTATAGACTAATCTTAAAAGAAACAAAAACCCCCTTAAAGTAAACATAGAGCATGTGTTGATAACTCTAGGGGGGAATGGGCTTACCTGAAAAATCAAGTGCACATACTCCTCTCTGATGCTGTCCTTTCAACAACGACAAACATTTTAGAGTTTGTGTGTCCCACACATGAATGGCAGCATCTCTCCCAACCTTAAATAACAGGATAAGTATTATTAACAACCTCAAGTAAATTTGTTTCTTAGAATCAAGTGCTGCTCAGAAATCAAAGCAACATTTGGAAAGCACCAAGAAATTTAAAAATCAGAAGCTCTCACATCATTATTTTCTAGATGAGAAACTGAGGCATAAGGAGTCTAAGACACTTTGTCTTGGTATCAATTTGGGTAGCAGAAGAGCCTAGCCTGGTATACTATTTCTAGCTAAGTAAGATACGTTTAGAACTCAAATTCAAATGTCCACTCTGTTTTTGGTTTTGCCTGTTAATTCTATCTTTGCTCCCCTACCTTCTCAACTCCATATAAGATTGCACTTTTGTCAAGGAAATCACATGGATATTGTTACAACACTATCCTCAGAGTTCTCTTGCCCATTATGATTATTTTACCCACCTCCAAAAAGCTTGTTTCTCCCTAGGAAATCACAGTTCCATGGCTTAACTCTCTGTTATTAAGGTGAATTCTCTTCCAGGAGATTTAAATTTAAATTTATATAAATTTCTATCTAATTCCTACAATAGGGAGATGTTTAACAATAACATGGTTTTCTTCACTTAATTATAAGAGAAAACCTGGGGGGGGTATGAAGGGATAAAATTAACCTTATTTCTTTTTTTCATACAGGAGTGAAGGGAGTGAAGAGAGTTCTGTGTTTTGAGTATCATTTCAATTATGAACTCAATCCAAAGTATACACATTCTAAAATGGTTCAGATAAAAATTAGTTTTCTTGAAAGATTAAAATAGAAAATAAATCAGCCAAAATCCTTTTGGCTCTAAGCTTTACAAGAATAACTACATGCTACATGTAATACTATTATTAAAGGATGGTTCATCCAATAAACACTTATTAAATACCTAGGATACAATAAGTCCTGGATAAAGCAATAAGGAAAAATATAGTAATTAAGATCATATGTTCACAGAACTTACATTATTTTCATTCTACCTAACCCTATTCATAGATTTCACCACATTATGATAAAAACCCCTCAAAGTTTCTTCCCAAACAGTGCTAGAATACATCCGTTGATTTTCACATCATAAAAAGATCCAGCATTTATTGCCTCTTCAGTTTCCTCACTCATGTTTATTTCTATAGTTATTTCCTGAATTTCTAATCTGTAACCTCAAAACTAAATCTTCTCTCTCTTTACCTAGACTCCCATCTTGGAGGAGAAATATATACCTGCCCAGTGGCGACATAGTCCTTTACAGGATGGATAGTCAGGCTGAGAATGTCATCATCATGACCCAGGTACAGCCTCTGGGAGTGCTGCTGCCTATTATATACAACAGCAACTGCAGCAATATGGTAGACAACTTCTCCAGTTTGTGTGTAGAACAAGTTGTTTCTACAGTCGTAGCCTCTATAACTAAAGCACAGGTCAAGAAACATATAGTAGATGAATGAACAGTGAATGAAAAGGACAGGAGTTATCAGCAGGTAAAGCCTACATGCTGACATGATACAAAAGTAGAACCCCTCTGTCTCTGTAGCTGTCTAGGGCAGTGGTTGTCAATGGCAGTATGAGAACATCTAAGGGCATGTGGTGACTTTCCAAGAGGTAAATTAGACATTGATAAACTTTTTAAGAGTCTAGGTCTCACTATGTTGCCCGGGGTTGTCTCGAACCTGCAGACTCAAGTGATCCCTAGCCTCAGCCTCCCAGGTAGCTGGGATTACAGGCATGCACTGCCAAGCCCAATAAAACTGATAATTTTAATGAAGTCTGTTTCCAGATCTTCAATATGTGTTCTTCCTTAAAATTAATCTAAGAACACACCTGTTTCCCCTTTCACAATCACTTTGCTCTCACTTTAAAAAATGATTCCTTTCATCTGCCTAGAATTTTACTATTATGTATTATCCTGGAAACTGAGCAGTCCAGGAAGGCCAAAACAAAGGGACAATTCAAAATAAGTGTGAATTTTGAAAGTGAGCAATTCCAAAGACGAGGTAAGAAATTCTTTTATATAAGTCAAATATAAAAAGAAAAAGGAACGCTGAATGCAAACTGGTCCAACCAATATGGAAAGCTGTGTGGAGAACCCTAAAATTATTTAAGATGTATCTACCATATAACCCAGCAATTCCACTGCTAGGAATCGACCCAAACACACACACACACACACACACACACACACACACACACACACACAATTTGAAAGGGAACCTGCACTCCTCTGCTTACTGCAGCACTATTACAAAAACTAAGATATGGAAACAACCTTAATGCCCAAAAAACAGATGAATGAACCAAGAAGATGTTGCATATATACACAATGGCATACTATTCAGCAATCAAAAAAGATAAATTCATGTCAAGCTTCATACAGTAACATGTATGAAGCTGAAGGGATTATGATCAGTGAAATAAATCAGAAGGAAAATGAAAAATATTTGATGGTTTCATTCTAGGAGGAACAGAGGCTGGACAAAGGGTTTTATGAAAGAGAAAACTACAGATCTGAAGCAAACTATAGATCTGAGGTATACAGCCATGGAGGGGGAGGAAGATGGTCAAAACAGAGGAGGGAAGAGCACAAAGGGCTATGGTGACAGTTCATGGGCAATGTGGTGGTAGAAGATATAACAAGACCACATCTGAGGAGAAAAATCAAATATTGTACAAAAATAAACAATATAATAAAAAATTTAATAAAAAAAACGTTTCCATTTTCATTTATTTGTGTATAAGACTAAGCTTTCTCAGTGCTTATGTCTATTGAAATATATCACTCTGCCACATTACAGCAATAAGTAATGTATTTACACACATATTTGAACTCATTTAAGAAATTCTGATGGAAAGAATTTTTATAAGAATTTTTTTGTTTAATAACTGCTTATCAGGATTTATATTTTATTTATGTTGATTTGGTCAACTATATATGATAATGTACAAAAAAAAAAAGGCTAACAGCAGCATGACCCAATAGAAATATTATGAATCCTATAGGTAATTTAAAATTTTCTATTTGTCATGTTAAGAAAAATTTAAAACTGATGAATGGGTGAAAAGGTTGTGGTATATTTACACAACAGACTATTAATCAACAATTGAAAAGATAAATTTGATGCATTTATGATAACATGGATGGAACTAGATGGAATCATGCTAGTGGAAATATGCCAGAAAGAAAAAGACAAAAACAGATGGTCTCACTTGCAGATGGGATATAAAGAAAACAAACAAAAGATCAAGAAAAAGTCAAAAGCAACAAGCTGACAACAGAACTAAAGCATATAGCTGGGGGACAGGGAGGGAGAAATCAGGGAAGGGATGAGCACGTAAGATCAAGATGACAGTTCATGGATGATATGGTGGTGGGAGAACTCTGGGGAATACAACAATGAAAAATATGTGTATGTACACAGATACATAAATATGTAAACTATAAAAATAAAATTAAAAAAGATGAAAATTTTAAGGTAATTTAACACAGAATATCTGGAAATTATGTCATATATAATTACAATGTACAATGTAAAACATTATTTTTATGCTATGTCTTCAAAACCCAGTGTACATCTAGCACATCTCAGTTCTGACTAGTCACATTACAAGTGATCAGTGACGACAGCAGATAACACACTGGACAGCATAGAGACAGTCTTATGGCCATAACTGAAACTGAACTTATACTTTGCTTTGTAGGGCGTATATTTGAGAGATCAATAAATCTTACAGCATAAAAAATATGCAGTGTACAATTCCACGGGAGAATTTAATAATTAATTTAATAATTAATAAATAAATTAATAAATAATTTAATAATTAATATTACAGAAGAACAGAGAAATAGAATGGAAATATGGCTTCAAGGAGAAATGAATAATGTCAGATTTCCTACTGTTATAGAAGCATTTGTTTATCTACTTTTTAGAAATTGATGATAGCAGGAATCAAATATCTGTGGTATTTTGTTTCCATTGCATCCACTTAGTGAATGGCATTTTTATAAAATGCTAGACATTATATTCTTTACAATGATTTAAAACTAAGTTTAGATATCAATTTAAAGTATCTAAAAAATAAAGTATCTAAAGTTAAGTTTTTATCTAAAATTAAGTTTAGATATCAATTTAAATTAAACAGGATAATTTTTAAAATTCAAAATTATTTTAGGCATATGTGAACACAAATGTATGCAGAAAACAATGTCCTAGGTATAATCAGCAAAACAGAGTAGGAGTTATAGGGATAAAGGAAGCAGAGAGAGTGAAGAGAATGAAGATAGCTTATTAGTTGAAGGAGCATTTGCATCATGGAAGTACATGAACTATGGAAATCTAGATACACACAACGGAATGGCCATAGAACATCAATTGAGAAAATGACATAGGACTATGGCTAAAGTATTAACCACAGGTAAGTACAAACTGGAGAGGAGCCAATCTGGTGTGGAACAAAAATAAGAGGGAGAGACCCATCTCAGGTTGCTGACAAAGCTGGTGACAGGTCACCCACCCATGTATAAACTGGAGTTTCAAGCTGTCCTCAGGAGCCTTTTCTCTTTTGAGGAAGGGCACTGCATGGTTTTTTTCTTTACTCTGTTGCTTTAGCTGAGGTAGATCTTCTTTGTAAACCTTAAAACACAACACAAACATTTAGTGGCGATTCTTCCCTTCAGTTTCACAAGTAGCAAAATCTTGGAAACCCTTAGTGGCAAGAAATCAAGGTTTTGGAATAGAAGAGGCCAAGGAATGGTTGCAAGAGAACAAAGAAAGTCATATATAATACAAAAGTGATTAATTCATCAAGAGGATCTAATAATTGTAAATCATTATGTACCCAACATCAGAGCACCCAAATATGTAAAGCACATACTAATGGAACTAAAAGGCGAAATAGTTGGGGATTGTAAAACCTCACACTACACTCAACAACAAATACATCATCCAGAAGGAGACAATAAAAAAAACTAGAAATTGTTAATAACACTCTAGCTCAAATGACCTAAAATACATCTGATTCAGCAGCAGCAGAACTTTTCCACCATACATCTTATGTTAGGCCATAAAACGAGACTCAAGAAACTCAAAAAGACAGTTATATCAAATATCTCTTCAGACCACTATAATATCAAACTAGTAAGAACAGGAAGAAAGTTAGAAAATTCACAAATAAATGGAAATTAAATAATAAATAAGAAACCAAGAGGAAAATAAAAAAAATATCATGAAACATAAGAAAATAGAAACATAAAATACCCAACCTTGAGGGATGCAACAAAAGGAATCCTAAGAGGAAAGAAAAGCTTGTCGCTTTAAACACATACATTAAGAGAAATGAAGGAGCTCAAGTAGACAAACTAAAATTACACCTTAAGGAACTAGGAAAAGAACAAATTAAACCCAAAACTAGTCGAAGAAAGATAAGAACAGAAATAAATGAATCAAGGCTCAGAAATAACAGAAACAAATAAGAAAACTAACAGTTGGCGCTTTGAAAAGGTACACGGAACTGTGAACATGAGACATGAGATTATGTTTTACTCCCTTCTAATAAACAATATTAACATAAAACATCTTCTAAATCACTGGCATTTAAAATAACTTTTTAAATTTGTTATTATGTCCCTTAAGTAATTTATATCTACAATTATGTTAATTATCTGGAAAAGAAATTACTAACGTTACCAGTAAAATATAAACAAAATACTTTTTTGTAAAATTTTCCAAGGCAAGAAACCTCTTAATAATTTAGAAACTGTGGACTTCTGGAATCATAGTGATCACAATTTGAAATTATTTTTCATGGCTTCATGCTTCCTGACAGATTCGATTCTGAGATAAAAAGCCAAGTTTTTGATATAACCTGAGCTGCCGAGAGAGACCATTTTCTACCATTTAAATGCAAGTAAAAAGCAATCTTTTGTCATTGATGTGTTAATGTCTTAGTACCAAGAGATAACAAAAATGTAACACACTGAATATGAAATGTAATCAGTGTGTCTCATCTTCATAAAAGAAAGTTACATTTAGTCAAACTATTGTACTGAAAAATCATGAACTATTATTATGATAAAGATCCTGTTAAGGATTTGAGCAAAAATTGTTTTTAAAAAGGAAGATACTTCATTACAATTTTGTCTATTCCAGATGAAATGAACTAAGCTTTTAAAATATAGAGACATTTATTCAATTGAATTGATGTTTTCATCAGCTCAACTACTTTAGAGCACTAACTTCTAGTCTTGGCATTTCTACTGCTTATTTGAACAAGTATCATAAACTATGTAAACCTCAAATTCCCATCTGTAGAACAGACTAGAAATCTATGTTCAGGATTAATTCTGGCATAACGTAAATTTATATAAAATCATATAGGCAAGAGTTTTGGAAGGTAAGATGTGTGGCAAAATATATAAATTTTCAACATGGATCTCAGTGTAGTCATGTGTTTTCGTCCTTCTACTAGCATTATTTTATAAAATGAAAACTTCCCAACTACAGAAAATAGTTTATCTTTTTCCCCTAAATGTTATGTTCATTTCTCTTATATTCAATTTCCTATTGATATTTAGGTATAATATTGTGTAGCGTTTGTGTGGTATTTCCACATTAATAAATACTTGTCAAGCTCTTTTTGGGATTATGCTAAGCGAAATAAGCCAGAAAGAAAAAGCATTGGATGGTCTCACTTAAAGAGGAAATACAGAGAAACTGAACAAAAGATCAGGAAAAAAAGATAAAACATTTGCAGGAAAATCCTAGATCTGAGGCATATGTCAGGAGAGGGTGAGGGAGAGAAGTCAAAGTGAGAGGGAAGAGCACAAGGACTATGGTGACAGTTCATGGGTGCTGTGGTGGTGGGAGCTTTATGGGGACCACATCTGAGGGGAGATAGCAAATACCATCCAAAAATGAACAATGATGTAAGAAAATAGTAAATAAAAAAATAGAAAAATAAGAAAATAATAGAAAAGAAATAAGAAAACCAGCAATTTTATTGCCTTAAGCATTGTATCAATACAGAAACTGACTTATTCATGAAGCAGGCCTCCATCATTACTTGGACTATCTTTGTAACTAATCTAATTTTACAAATATTGAAGCAATGAGTAATGACTACAGTTGAAAAAAAATGCCATCATCTGAAAAGCAGGAAATTTTGTGTTACTATAGAGGCAAAGCCACCTAGTACATGGAATGTGCACTTTGGAGAGAAGCCCAGATTTACACTGCTACGTATTACTACAGATGGTGTGGATGTGGTCAAATTAGTAAGCCCTCAGGGTTATTGTGGAGCTGGAGCTGGTGGATGTAGAGCACAGGATCTGGCCCCAAAGAGACATCCGATACACAGCAGCTGTCCCAGGCCTATATGTAAGTCTCCATGGACAGAGCAGACAGCTGCTGTGTCTGAAATCTCATCCTTACTCACCCCATGTTCACTGACAGGATCTGCTTCACGTACCTTTGTTAAACGACAAGGACGAAAACAGAACTCTTACAGTTATCACTCCAAAAAGGCAAAAAATGTGTCCGGACACCTCTGAAGAACTGCTTTATTTATGTTTAATACTAATACTTGAAAAAAAAAAAAAAAAAAGAACTCCTTTGGGATGTAACTGCCCCACCTTTCCACTGAAGATGACTTCTGATGGAAGAGAGAATGCAGAGTGTATTTGGATTTTCATTCTAATTGAATGGGGTAGTGGTTTCCCTAAGAAAGCAACTAGGGTACCAACTCACTCGCAAGTCACCATAGAGCAAGGCAACCCTCCTGTAGTGAGAGCATATGCTGTAATGATCTGCTAAGAAAATGTAAAGCCCTGTGGCTTGCCCGCACACTTTCCTTGTAAAAAATAACTTGAAGTTTTAGGTTCTGGGGAGGCAGGGACCTGGCAGTACCAACTTTATTTTTGAAACTTTACCCCTACTTTCCATTTAAATGATAGCATGAGATAAATTTTAATGTTTTTGATATTAAAATTTTTTAATTAAAACTATTATAATTTAATATTCCATATTAAATAATTAATTAGATAATATTAAACAATACTAAAATTTTTTAATATGAATTTACAGGTAAGAAGTACAGAATTTTCTTATTTCTTGATGAATCCTTTTCTGCTTAAGCATCAGACATTTTTAGTGGCCCAAAATTTAGTGAGCTCACAATTCTAGGTGATGAGGCACTTGAATTGCCGGTTGCTTACTGACCTGGCGATCGTAATTGATTTGAGTTTCTTGCTCAATATCAGAGTCCAACTCTGGCACATCGGACAAATCTGAATCAGATTCTTCACTGTAGGAATCAGTGCCACCTTCTGCAGAAACATAAGTCAAGAGAGAAACAGAAAAAATTCTGAGACTGTAATAGTTAAACACATAAAATATTTCTTCTACCCCAGCATTTGATGTAGTTGATGATGTAAGAGTCTTAAAAGAAGGTTTTCCCCCCCACTTTCTTTCATTTTCAGTTAAATTCAACACACCCCAGATCCTCTTCTGAGCTAGGATAACTTCCTTCTCCCCCAAAGACTAAATTCATTTCTGAACTTCTAGCTAATAGACCTTTGTGTTTTAAATCTTTTGTTAAAAGAGAGGGAAGGTTTTAACAAAGAGAAGGCTGAAGTGCAGGGAAATTCAACCATTTTGATTAGTTCTGTAAAGATCCCCTTTTAGCGTCTGATGATGCCTTCTTCCAAGGGCCAGTAACTACTATGGTCAAAATAACTGCAGAGCCCTTCCCAATAAAATCTTTTCCTCACGTACTACTTCATTTTAATTATCTGATCATTTCTGCTGATATTACAGTAGATAAAAAGTTCATTGAACTGGAACACATTGATTCCATTGTGGACCATTACTTGAATTCTATTCTAGATGGAACTCCTACTCCAAAGGTTACCCAACTACCCCGATCTGACGAAGCAGACCATGGATTATTACAACCATCCCGATGAAGTGGAAATGCATGCATTCACGTTATCTCCCAATGCTAATTCTTCCTGCAACTCTTAGATCTTCAACTTGGATTCTATATAAGAGAATTCCTTGGAGGGGAATTATCCAGCTGACTCATATTTGTCTCAGGTTGTTTCTCCTGTTTTCTTTTTTTTTTAAAACTTTAAAGTTTATTATGAGAACAAATTGTTAAAAATTGCTTTAACTCTTTACCTCCAGAAAATACATTAGGATATTCTTTGAAAATCTTATTGAAAATAAACAGATGTTGAAAAATTGTTACGGGTTTTACCACGTGGTGGAGCTTCCAGCAGACCGTTGCTGACACCTTCTGGAATGAATCTCCACTGGAAAACTGAGTGGTCAGCTCCTCCTGTGCTTAATACCCACTGGAAGTCATGTGACCAGCGGACATTCGTGACATGTGCTGAATGACCCACATATTTCCGAAATTTGGCTCCTGAAAAGATATTTTTGAAGAGATTAGTTATGCATAAAAATAGAATAGGTAAAACATAACATTCCTATTCATCTTGGAAATAGTAAAATCTTTATTAAACACGTTAGAAAGTAATTTTGTCTTACAAGGAAGCAAATATTTCAAAGGATATTTTTGATATTCCTGTATGGATTAAGGTAAAAAATGGGTCTTAAGATTCATAACTGTGGCTAAAGACACATCTGAGTCTTCCAAATAATGCCCACTGCTTCGGAAAATAAAAATAATTCTGTGGGAGAAGAACTGTTGTCGAGGGTCGAAGAACTGTGTGATTAGGAGAATGAATATTCCCGCCCCCCTTACAATGGTTCTATTACCAAGTTCAGGTAGTGAATGAAATAGAAACACGCGCTGAATTTGCATCTGTAATACAACTACTGCAATACAGTCTCCAGTGGACTGTGGACCCACAGTAGCATAGGACACACATGAACAAAAGTGGCAGCCATCACCTGTGGAAGTACAGTACTACAAAGGCTGTGGAAATGTCAGGGGACAACAAGCACCCCTTTTGCCTATTACTGTTTCTCTAAATGAAATCTGTTTAATGGGGAAAAGGCCAGCTGTTCAAGAATCATGTGTTTAAGATTTAAATACCCACTGAAGAGGTAATGATTTCAATTTTTATGAAGGAAGAAATGACTGCATGTTCTGATCAGGTGAGGTCTTATCAAAACAGGGCCTCAAAAAAGACTTGGGGATTGCTGCCATAGAGGGCAAAGGTAGACCTTAGGTCTCAAAGCCTAGCTTGCCCATTTTGAAGTACTGCCTACATCAATTGAGGTAATTTATAATAAAGTTCACAAATGCCAACTAAGGTCATTTCACAATGTTGAGTGGTGATAATTCAGCAATTGATGAGGAAAATATATGCTTCCCATATTTCTACCTTTTACTGGACTTTGTTATCTTAACCTTTATATCTTGGGAGTGTACCTGTCAAACATGGAGATACTTAGTCTTGAGACCCCTCTGAAGTAGGGCTGGATAGCACAGTGCTAAAGCAAGGCAAATGTTGGTGACCAAGATTTGGGGTTTAATATCATGGAGTGTTTGTGGGGTGATGGCCAAACAAGATGTGGTCTGAGTGACATTTGGCAAAATTATCAGTACTGACCTTAATTATTTTAAAATTAGAAAACTGTCAAAGAAAAACAAATTGATTTGACTATGTAAATTCAATACCAACTGCAGTCATTTTCATTAACTAACAGAATACCACACAGAGTTGTAAGTGTACCCATTGAACAGAACCACAAAGCACAGAAAGAGCAAACTGTGACAGAAGTTTGGTTGGAGCAGAAGGTCAGTAAGAAGGAGGAGGCACTGGAAGGATACAAACATGGAGAACTTGCTGCTGGTAATAAAAGATGCATTTGGAAAACTAAGAACAGGCCACTATGTCCCAGGAAAACATGTCTACACCAGACAAAAAAACCTTGCTCCAGGAAAGAAAAGGAAGAATCTAATGTACTAAAAATTGACCAATAACTGGCAGTGAGAGAAGAAATGGAGTGGTCAGAGGGGGAACAAGGGGAAAGGTAGGGGGAACACCCAAAAGGGAAGAAAAAAAAAAAAGAAATGTAAACAAATCTTATATAATAAAAAAATAATGTCATATAGTATGTATAATATAATAGTACTTTTAAAAGAAAAAGAAGTTATAGTATATTTATTCAATAAAGTATTACTAGCAATCAAAAAAGACATATTTGATGCATTTGTGGCAACATGGATGGACCTAGAAGGAATCATGCTAGTGGAAATAAGCCAGAAAGAAAAAAACAAAAACTGAATGGTCTCACTTACAGGTATAATGCAGGGAGAAAAAAAAAGCCCCAAAGATCAAAAACAGTCAAAACTAACAAGCTGACAGTAGAACTAAAGCATCCATCTATGGTGGGGGAGGTAGGGAGGGAGAAATCAGGAAAAGCATGAGCACAAAAGATCAAGGTGATGGTTCACAGGTAATAATGGTGGTAGGAGAACCCTGGGCAACACAACGGTGTAAAAAAAATATATATATATATGTATATATAAAATAATAATCCAAATGTCACTAGTACCCTGGGGTTGCGGGGAGGTAAGTTTCACCACTGGTTTACATTCCCATCAAAAACACCCTTTTATAATCTTCCCTGACAATGTTTTAGTGCAGAAAGGTGACAAATGCTTGAAAGTATCTGTAGCAAATTGCAAGATTCATAAACTAAGAGTCATAAAAAATAGAATACTTCCACCTTGGGTTCAGGTGGGAGAGGCCACACCCCTTCCAGGTCGCTGTGCCTGGAGGGGAGGGCTCAGTCAGGTAGCGTCCTCTTGTCTGGAGGGCGCAGTGACGTGCAGGCCAGTTGCACACCTGCACACCGCCGGGGGTGGCTGGGTCAGCCCGGAGGCCTCCACGTGGGCCGGATCCCACCCTTCCATCTCTAGCCAGAAGGGAACAAAGGCAGAGAAGACCCCGGGGTAAGCGCCCCCAAGTCTGGAGAGCCCAGGAGGGAGGACAGATGGTGTTGTAAGCCCCATCCACCAGTGCATGGTTGTTGCACGGGGCAGCCATCTCCAACCCAGGTAAGCCGAGGCATTTGCCCCCAGGCCCCAGCTGAAGGGGGGATTGGGATGGCACATGCATGGACATATGGACCCTGCCCCCATGCAAGGAAGTACCAGCACACAGGCAGGTGAGTGGGGGGGGTGGCGGGAAGGTGGGGGTGGGGGGTGTGCCCCCTCCATTTCATCACTCTCCAGCTAATCTTCAGTAGAAACAAGAACATATATAACACAAACCCCATTATAAAATGGGTGAGGAACCAGGTAAAAATCTAGACCACAAGCCTGAGCTGGACACAGCAGATGGACAATCAATAGAACCAATCCAGGCGAGACAGGAGAAACATCTATAAAACACTATATCATGAAGCGCACCTATGCGCTCGCAGGGTCTGGAAGACCAAAGACCTCATTTTGGAGATGCCTTCTGGGAAAGCAAGGTGCCCCTCCCCACTTTAGGAAAGGAAAGCCAAAGGCTGGGAGAATCTGCCCCTCAGCAAAGCCGCAAACTGAGGCAGAGGAGATCATCTACAATGGCCAATCACAACGGCCTGTATCTTACAGAGAACCTTCTTCACCGGCAATGGCAGGGGGTGAGACCCCCTAAATCTGATGCCAGAACCATAAGGCAAAGCAGCAAAACAACAGAGATGGGGTTGGAGAAGACGGCCTGCAACAAGAAAGCATGGAAAGACCACAAATGAAAACAGACTGGCCGCCCAATGCAAACTTAAGGCCGAAAACCTACCATCAAGGCTCGCCTGGTTCCAAGAACATAGTCCCTCACCCAATGAAAGAACACTGCCACGGGAAAGAAAGAGACTAATGGACTTAACATAGACTAGCAAACAACAAAGAGTAGGGTGTGAGAAAATGTGGGGGCACCTGAGGGAGGGAGGTGGGGGAGATATCCCAAAAAACATTTACTAAGGTTGTGATTTATAGAATAAAAAAAAAAGTAGAATAAAACTGTTTTTTAACTTCTATAAACCATAGAAACTATAGATTCTTTAATGAAAAAAGAGGTTTTTGTTTTTGCTTTGTTGCAGCTGGGTTTAAAGAAAACACATGTTCAAAAACTCAGACACAAGAAGAAAGAAAATAACCATTCTACTAAATATAGTGTCTTAAAATACTGGTATTCACTTGAACTTAATTACTTAGAGATAAATTATGCATTGTGTTATTGATGAAATAAGTTTTGCTTATGATGAGAACATGGATATTTTTGCAGGTGCAGAAGTGAATTTCACTACTCTTATCACACTGTCACTATCAGTCCACCTATGTATACTCATTCCCTCAGATCTCTATCTATGATAGCCTCATGGAATCACAGTGTATCACCACCTCCTCCTCCCTCTTCCCAACATTCTAATAAACAAGCCCCATGGTCTGCCTTCCATAGCTGGTTTCCAGAACTAAGCTGACCCTAATAAGGTTTGGTAACTCTTTGGAAATACCATGAGTTAACATTACTTCCAGTTCTCATATTGGAGACCTGCTGACATTTCTTCTGAATTCTGTAGATACCTCCTAGTTATCTGACTTACCTTCTGCTAACACATTATTCGGTTCAAGACATGTGCTATTACCCAAAAGACACATTAAAGCATTCAAATTTGGCATACAAGGTAATTTTGTGCCTCCAGCATTTTAAACTAATGGCCATTTTGTCAAGTGTAAGCGATGGTGGTTTTGCTATGCATTTTATGTTCAATTTTGTACCTTAATTGTCACTGCTTCGAAGCTGCCAGTTAGCTAAAAATGACTTTTTGATGACATTTTCAATCCCTTTCCTTGCTTAATCTAAAATCACTCAAGTGAAAGGCTTTTCAGGCAACAGTACATCCCTACCTACTGATTACTTTCCTGAGATCAGATTTTCAGGGCACAGTTGGGGATCTCAAAAAAGGCTGTGCCTGGGCTTTGCCTTAGCTAGCAAAGGAAGAAGAGTGTAAGGTTGTTATATGGTTTATTCAGTCATATCATACAAAGACTAAAGGTGCCACAAAACTGAGTGACAAGATTTAACAATAAAATAAGCAAACAACAAAGCATGAGAACAGAGAGATTTTTGAATAAAACCTCTCTCAAAAGTATCGCCAGTTATATAAATCTGGCTTGCAAAACAAATACTATGACAAAGGGTCCATAAACTGTATTTTCAGCAAAATGATCATTTCAGATTTTATTTGAAATATGCCTAAAGGATTGGCTTTTGCTTTCCCATATATCAGCACAATTAGCTGTGAAGCATGAAAGAATTGTAATTAAAATACCTTAATATAGCTAATTTAAATCATGAAAATTTACCTATAAGGATATTAAAATCATATTTAAAACATAAAACAGGGGCTTGTTAACAACAAAACAAGTAATACTTTTTTAAAATTCTGATTTAAATTTGCAAAACTCATATTTTAGAAAATCAAAAGTTGATGATATCAACATTTTCTACTTTAAATGTTAGAGTACATTAGCGATAAAATTAATAGTATGCAGGAAGAGACACTAAGAAAATAAGCCTTAATTGCCTTGCATATACATTCCAATTAAATAATCAATGAAATATTTCTTATGGTCTTACCTTTCTTGAGACAAGGAAATTTGAACAATTTAACCAATCCAAAATCATCTCCAGACACCAGCACTGAGCTGTTGTAATTCGCATCCACTGAGTTGATGTCAGTGACTTCGGTATATTTTGGCCAAATTCCACTCACTTCAGGGCCTTTCACACAGGTCCAGGAGGCCCAGGGAATCCCTTTGATTTCCTCTTTACTTGTTAAAGGCTTCCCAGCTAGAAATATAAGCAAATATAAGCATAATATTACATTTAAATAAAAAGCATATACTGATTTTATTAATTTTTCTTTTCTCAGAGTTTAGTCTTTGTTTTCTAAAAAAAAAAATTCTAAATATCAAGGGAGCTATAAAGTCTTAACTCTCTATCCAATTCCTTAAAAAAAAAAAAAAGAAGTTTAAAGAAAGTACATGCTCAAAACTTGGACAAAAGCATAAAATGACCACTGTACTACTAAAGGTAGTCTCCAGCTACTCACCTAGGTGCACACATGTTATGCCTTACATTATTGATAATATAGTTTTAGCAAATTACATCCTATCACATTTAGGTTATTTTGGTTCTTAAAATTTTATTCTGAATGCCTACATTACATAATTCAAAGAATAAGAGAAAAAAACTTTTTTAAAATTCAGGCTCAAAAAAAAATTCAGGCTCAATATATTAGTGAAAAAAATGGATTTTATTTATATTTAAAAGTTTTAGACAATAAATATTTACCAAATTTTGATGGAATAAATGTAGCAGTGACACAAATTATGCAGTCCTGAGAGCTGTGCCAGAATATTCTCAAATGTATGGTACAATACCCAGTTTCCCCAGCAGCTCAGGGAGATGGGCCCAGGGAGCGTGCAGAAGAGGAAATACATCAATCAAGAAATGCTTGGGAAATTTTTCAGTCATATACAATTTAAGAATTCAAAATATAGACAGTTTATTGTACTGCCACATACTTTTCCTGTCAAAATAAATGAACAAATATTTCCCAATAAACAATCTGTGAGAGTAGATGTTCTTATATATTCTTGGCACACTGTCAAACTGGTACTCAGAACTTCTAGCCTGTCAGAATTCTGTATTACATAAAAATGTATTAAAAGGACTACAGATTCTGAGAGTTCATAGCTGGAACATAGTCTTTGACCCAGGGTTCCTGCCTTGGAGGCAACAAACCAAAATAATATTTCAGTAGAGAAAAATCCCACTTTTACAAAGATATCTGGAGTTGCACTGCCTGTATCAGCAAAGAAAAAAACCTAGGAATGAGTCCAAAAGTCCAGGAATAGGGCAAAGCAGGATATATTATTTTGTTACTATAACTGACAAACCTGGTTCACATTTTTTTTTATGCTTAGAAAAATACATACAAAAGAATATCAAACAAAGGAATCAGATACAGGAAAATATGCACCTAATAATGGTACATTGCTGAAATTGATAAGGAAAAGACTCATCAAAAAGTTGAAATTATATTATACCCTATTAAGCATTTTATGTAAGGATTAACTTTTCTATAAAAATTTAAGATAAAATATATTTGAGGCTAAGGTTTATGTTAAATATTCATGTTAATTTTTTTCAATTATATTTAAAAAGTAATTATTCAAAGATTATAATTTGTTTTATTTACAACATTTAAGTATTACAAATGACATATTAAGACAGATCTTTCATTAACTTTATAATGGAGGTTACACACAAAACTCTGCTTTGTAAATCCAAATTAGCACACTTCACCAAATAACCACATAATAAGGGCTTCCAATTGTAGAGATCACAACTAGAAACAAAGAAGCCACAGTAAATGAAGACTATGATCCTCAAATTGTCAGTGTTTTCTGTGCTTTTTTGTTTTCACTTATATGTGTGCACTCTAGGCATGTGTCTTCTGTCAGGTATAACAGCTGCAAGCATTTGGACCCATGTCTGCCTTGTCCTTTTATGTTCATCATGGTTTCATTTGTTGTGTGGTAATTTTATATTTTAACATGGTCTAATGTATTAATGTTTTCTTTGAGAACATGTGAGTTGGGGGTCTCGTTTCAGAAAACATTCCTGGCCCCAAGGTCATAACATTCTCATGTATTCTCAGCATTTGTTTCAGTTTTGCTTTTCACAAACATCTGAGATCTACATGACTTACAGGGCATTTTGTAGAAGAGCCGTTCTCCTGCACCGTCATTAGTTTGCAAGTATTTGCTATCCACAGACCAGTCAATATGTGTGATGAAACTAAGAGACTTGCTGCATTCTCCAATTTTCTTGTAGCGCTGGGCCACAGCATAAACATCTACTGGGCCATCATTTGAACCCACTGCGAGATAAGAACCATCCGGAGAGAATTTCATCTCATGAATGACTTCTTTACGATCTTTGATATGAACCACTTCTGTCATATCTCTAGAACAATAGAAAGCAAAGTGATAAGCAACAAATCTAGAGATAGGAATTCCAAGTCATGTCTTAAAGTATGTGTTTGAGAAAAAACATGAAAAAATATTTTGAAAGGGAGAGGAAACCTACCGGAATTAGAGGACTAATTTTTGAGGAAAGATATAACATATTACTTAAAAAAAATGTACAGCTTAGAAAAAATAAGCACTTTAATGTTTTTAACTTTTAAAGTAAAATAAACCAGAAAAATTCAATTAAATACCTGTTTGTTTTCATGTTCAGGTGTATATTGTTCCCTAAGATTTTTTGTCTAAAAAAGGTGGTGCTTATGAAGTTGCTTTAAAAACATGTAATATAAAAAGATAAATAGGTTAGTATAAAATAAATTGTCCTTTTTACACTTGGAACAAGAAAACAATGTCTGTCAAGCATGAAATTTATTGTTGCAAAAAGAGCAATTCCAAAAAGGTAAGAAGAAAGTTACTTTTAAAGATAAGTTAGATATATAATTATTTAACTTTTACAATGAAAGGTCAAAAATGCATACATCAAATGATGTGAATATTCTGTCTTATTTCTGATCAAATTTTGTAAGACTTTCTGCCCTCACTTGAAAGTTCACTGAGGTTTTTTTTTTCCTGCAACAGTGAGTCTGGATTATGACTAGCAGCCCCCTCTGCCTGATGTAATGGTGCCTACATCAACTCCAAAACAAAATGAATACATAAAAGTGCCAAATATGTGTACCCATGTAGTAACTCAACATATCTGCTATCGTTTATTAATATTATAGCTTACTAAATGTCATAGATTATGTGTAGAGAATTTTTGGGGTTTGACTTGGAAAATACATGAAAAAAGAAAAGAAAATCTGGTAACGAGCCATCTTTGCATACATCACTAAGCAGAGAAAGAAAATGTTGCCTGCCAACTTGATAATAAGTTATGTGTTATTGGTAACAGGAATTTAGTGTAATAAACCTTGCCAAGAGCATTTGTCAAAGCTATGTGCAATTTTCTCTGTGCAAGACATACAGTTATCTAATTTACAGCTACATTTCCTTTCTGTAATCACAAAATTTGTAAACTAAAAGAACAAACAATACAGCCAGAGAAATTACAAAGGTGTGGCCGGGCATAGTGGCTCGTGCCTGTAAGCTTCGGCCTATGAAGCGGCGGGGGCTAGGGATCGCGGTTCGAGTGCTGCCTGGGGCCCATAGCGAGACCTAGTTCCAAAAAAATAGCTGGGCGTGGTGGCACGCGCCTATAATCCCAGCTACCTGGGAAGCTGAAGCTGGGGAGTGCTTGAGTCTGGGGTACCCCGGGCAACGAGAGCCTGCGGTTTCATGGGTAAAAATAGCGAGACCTAGTCTCAAAAAAAAAAAAAAAAAATTACAAAGGTGGAGAATAATTTTTGTTGAATAATCATATAGGATATTAGTCAGTATGAAACATTCCATTTTATTTTTCATTACGTGTAGAAGAAATCTTTTACTCAAGCTCACCTCTAAAAATGTGGTTTTGTTGGAGGATGCTTTATTCTTTCTTCCTCTTTTATCAGTTCACTACAAGCACACATAAAAACCCTTGGAACCAGGTGAACCTGAATTCATTATTCATTGGATTTAGGTAGGTTCACATACATTATAATATATAAAACCTCCCCAGTGCTGGGGCACCACTCTGTTTTAGATACATTAATATTTTTGCAGTGAATCACATGACACATGATTATTTCTAGATTAAAATACTAGAAACAGTCTCACATCAGCTCCGTGGATCAGGCCATGCTGCCCAATAAGTCAGCAAAGAACTTCAGTATTTGAGTTTCAGAATGACAGACATGGGGCTGTGAATCTGTAGTTCCTATCTGAAAGTATAAATGTGTTTTTCCCAAGGTCTTGGCACCCATTATGACCAAAAGAATCTTAATGTTAACAGAGAGCATCATCACTGTTTTCAAGATGTCACTATCTGAGTACGTGCCTGACACGAAGAACAATGAAGGAGCCATCCTTCATGCCCAGGGCCAGCTGAGATCCATCAGGGCTGAAAGCCACACTGCGAACTGCTTCCTCCATGTTGCAGCGGGCGATCAAGGCGTGGTCAGCCAGACTCCACAACCTGAGCACAAGAACAAAGGAAGAGGTAAAACAAAACCATCCTTTCCTGTCCACCAGACAACCTCAACAGGAAGGGCTGCTCAGCACACTGGAGTAATAAGGGGGCGGCATAGGAACTCATACCAATGGACCTCCTCATGACTCGCTGGGTGGGGGGGGAAGGTGTCTGGGAAGGTGTCTAATCTGCCTTTGCATCAATCTGACACAACAAATTTAAAATAAGATAACATTTCCAAATCGTTTATGATTTACAAAAAGGAAATCTTTAAGCATGACTTTACACAAAATTTTACTTTTCCCTTTGGAAATTAAAATCTATCCTTTACATATACCATGGATGGTTAATAACATGGGATAATTACATATACCATGGGTGGTTAATAACATGTGGCTAGATGTGATCACTGCTAGCTTTTTAAAAATATGAACACCTTTATAATAATTGTTAGTTCAACATTTATAGATTGAAATACACATTACATCTGTTGTCTCCCTAGAAAGAACTGATCTGGAAAAGAATCCTGACACACCCTTACAGTTAGGACCTGGCCACCACGCCACGGGCGCCCCCTGCTGGCAGGCACGCTCTGGATCAGAGCCGGGACTTCACAGGGCCCCTGGCTGATAAGCGCTGCTGCTTAAATCAAGACCAAGGGCAGCTAACAGAGCTTTCAGTAGCTCCAGAAACTCCTCGGTCAGGCACCTCAAGTTGAGTGCACATGAAGATACAAATAAGGATTTTCATGTCTCTGTCACATGTCACTGTCTCAAGACACAGCAATGTCTGCACGGGGGGGTGGG
>PVHY01005690.1:0-81169 GCA_004024945.1 Uropsilus gracilis | reverse complement strand
TCAGGACCTTGAGAAAATTAACTTGCTTTTCTATAAATGTTATTTTCCTCGTTTGTAAAATAAGGATAATTGTAGTGCATAGTTTTTATGGTTAATACAATGCCAAGTGAGATGATTTTACATCATCACAGTGACAGATGGAAAACACGCAATAAATATATGCTGTAATTCACAAAACTTGAACAAGAAATAAAACATTCAGTTGATGGAGGAATGCAGAGCACCTTCATTTGTTTAAACAGCAGTATTATCTCCTCAGTAGTTTAAATGGTAACTATAGGTTTTCTCTTAGAGTTAAAAGAAATGTCTTAGTGAGAACATAGAAGTTTAGATCAAGGAGTGAAATGCAGAATTAAACTTTCAGCCTAATAACTGGAACAGCTATTAAGAAGCAACCCTATTTTGCACAGCCTTGCGTTAAAAACTCAAATGTTTTATGCCTCTCACTAGCACCTTTAATGTAGGTGAGTTCCATAGCTGAAGTCTCTATAACAATCATATAGGGAAGGGATTAGGGTGGGATGGGAAGATACCAATCACCACTTTCCACCACCCTCTGGAGAATAGTGCCAAAGGTTGGCCAGCCGTTGTGAGGAACTGGGAAACCCATACTTTTAGGAAGAAAACTGTATTTTTTCCTGCTTTGTGTATTACCTGTAAATCCCCCTCATTCTTTGCTATAGTCTACATATTTTGTCATCTTTTTACCAACCATGATGTTTACGATCATGGAGCCCACATTCCCACATAAAGTTATAATTGGTTGAAAGTTAGTAGCAGTGGCTTTTCCGTTTAATAGGCACAGCCCTCCTGTTTTGTTTTGTTTTTTTTTTTGAGACTAGGTCTTGCTATTTTTGCCCACGGAACTGCAGGCTCTCGTTGCCCGGGGTACCACAGACTCAAGCAATCCCCAGCCTCAGCTTCCCAGGTAGCTGGGATGACAGGTGTGCGCCACCACGCCCAGCTATTTTTTTTGGAACTAGGTCTCACTACGGGCCCCAGGCGGGACTCGAACGGCGATCCCTAGCCCTGGCCGCTTCATAGGCTGAAGCTTACAAGCACGAGCCACCTTGCCCGGCAGCCCTCCTGTTTGTTACACTGCCAGCTACTACCTATTGTCTTTCACATGACATACTTCCTGCCTGGCCCATATGGCGTCTGGATCTTGGTCTAGTTTAATTTTGGTTGTCGTGATACTTTTTATTATCTTGCTCATGAGGTAATCACTTCTACTTTCCCAGATAGCTATTGTACATAGGTCCAGATTAAGATTTTTAACCCAGGGAGGGGAAGAAAAAAGATTTTTAACCTACATATAAATATTTCCCCATATTCTAAAATGTTAGCAATCATCATTTCTATTGTGCAAAAGAACAGTTTAGATTTGTTCCCTTCATTTCTTTTAAATTTATGGACTCTTACAATAAATTTCCTGACTTCTGGAATAGCTAATAACTTTCCCTCCTTAGCCCTGCTGATCATAATGAGGTTGAAATTTATCTGCAAACTTTAAGGCATAACTGAGCAGATTTCCCATCATTCTTAACATGGGCTCAAGTTAAAACTGAAGGATTTAAATGTAAATTCGAGTTAAAATTAAATATTTTAACCTTAAATTTGAATCAGCAATCATTTTTACTGCTGCTCCCTATCTTTTATTTTTGAGTTATTCTTTTGAGGTTGAATCAGAGATAGGAGCTGAACATGTGGATTGTAAGCACTAGCATTCTCAAACAAAAAGCATAAAAGAACATTTTCTCCCATTACTTAGGTTGCTTTTAGGTAACATTCTGACGAGTGATTATGTGTTCTCATAAGAATCCTGGGTCTTTATCTATCCTGGTGCAACCCAGGATACCTTTATCTCATTGCATAGGCATGAAAATAATGCTAAGGCAGAGTCAGAAGACTCACCAAATAAAAAGAAGTGAAACGAGAACAACATTCTTAAATGTATTAAGAGTTAAATAAGCTACATACTAGAAAAAAAGTTCCACTTAAAGTTTGCTTGGGATCTTTTAGAGTAGTCTATAATAAAAACACAAGCAATGGGCACATCAAGTCGAGAGAATAAAACCATGAAGAAAAGACCTTTGGGAACTATAGCCATTTCCTGATATTATAAACTAATACACACATATGTTAAGATTTAAAAAAAAACTGTGGTGATATATTTTTGACTCAAAAGTATGTTTCACACTACAGATCTCATTCCTTATCCTTAAGTTTGGTACTGAGAACATAGGATATTAAAGTAGCCTTTGTAATTTTTTTCCTCAGTTTTATCAATCAAATTTCCATACCATTTTTTGAGAACCCATTAATGACACTCCTCAACACCTGGATTAAGCTGTGCTTCCTTTTCTGCAAGCAGTATTTTATATTTCTGTTACCACCTAGCTAAAAGCTCCATCATCTAGGATTTTTTTGGATACTAGTCTAATACATTATTACATAAAATGAAGTTCTCACCATCATGTATGGCAAAAGTTTAATAAAGAAGTCACAGTCACCTGAAGTCAACACAAGACCTTTTCTGGAAAATACCAGAGAGCTTGCTGTGCAAATAATAAAAAGGAGGACTAGACATATTGTGGGGTATTTGGCTAAAAGTCTCCTAAGTTACATCTGAAAATTTAAAATTATATCATTCTTTTTCACATCTTCTGCTGGTGGTTTCTTCCTCTTCACAAGGGTCACACACCATCTGGTAAACATAGCAGGTGAAGACTCTGTTCGGTGTCTGTTCTATGTGTAGTACCAAGTCTCTGTCAAAGTAGACTTCATGGCTATATGTCTGTAATAAAAACACAGTCAAATGGTATCTCCTCTACATGTAACTATATTGTATCACTAAAATGTCATAGCACTTGGGTTAGGGGTCTTCAAATATACACTTAGAGGCCAAAGAGTTGCCTTATGCAGTTTATTTTCCATTATTTGTGGGTATGGAGATTATTTTTGAGAAAAGCATTACACAAAATGTTAAGAATGAAAAGAACCCTAGACTTAGGAGTCTGAACAACCAGTCTATTGGCAACATTTCACTGTATGACCACGGCTCAAATGCTTTACCTCTTGGGTTCTCTACTGATAAAATAAGGGATGGATAAAATAATGTCTCTTGTTCCTTGTAACTTTTATATTCTATTATACTCAATATGATAGAATATACCATTCTCAAGATATATTTGTCATAATATATAGAGTTACAAATGCTTCCAAGAGTGCCAGGAAATCTTACATTCTTAGATATGGTCTCCATTAAATAACTCATTACAGTATAATTTTTTTTTAATGTTACCAAATCTACAAAATGAGAAAACCAAAGACTATGGTCAGGAAATAGTATGTCCCAGGAACAAACACAAAGCTTTAGCTTCAAGACTACTGATAAGAAGGCATCCTCTAGTTCCTAGAGGAAGAAGGTTTTAAGAAGCACTCAATTTGTCCTACATAAAGGCTGATAACATCTTTCATGTGGTCATTGTTAAAGGTGAGTATAGACTGACAAAGGTATATGCATTACAATCAATGCACCAATAAAGAAAATTCTTACAATTTGTATTCTAGGGATCCCACTCACCACATCCCATGACTCCTCTAATGGAATACTTTTCAGCAAAGTTCCATATTCATTACAGTGGAAATCCAGATGAGCTTTTCCTTCAGTGTCTATTTGAGTAACAGCTACTACAGAAAGCAAATCCAACTCATCTTCATAGTCCACAATTTTGATGGTCTCATGGGATAGATGGATGAAACAGAAGAAAAGAAAAAAATCCAGCTCTTCATTAGGGTTATTTCTATATTTGTACTTTATTCAATTACTTATAAAAATATGTACAAGGCTGGGTGCAGTGGCACACACCTTTAATCCCTGTCTAGGAAGGGAGGCTGAGACTAGGAATAGCTTGAATCCTCGAATAGTTCGAGACCTGCCTGGGCCAACATAGCAATAGCAATACCTACTCTCAAAAAACAGCTGGGTGTGGTGGTGTGCACCTGGAATCCCAGCTACCTGGGAGACTGAGGCTAGGGATCACTTGAGTCTGTGGTTCCCCAGGCAACATAGTGAGACCTAGTTCCCCCCCCAAAATATATGGAAACAAAAATGAATGGGTGAAAGCATAGGTGGAAATGTTTCTTCCTATTTGTCTTGTAAAATAGCAGTCCCAAGATTTTCAAGAATTAAGCAGTATCCTATATAACTAAGTCAATGTAGATAGCAGCCAGAGTATAAAATTTCCCTACTATAACAGCAAATCAAAGTGTCTCCAAGGCTGGGCACAGTGGCTTGTGCCTATAAGCTTCAGCCTATGAAGCGGCCGGGGCTAGGGATCGAGTCCCGCCTAGGGCACATAGCGAGACCTAGTTCCAAAAAAATAGCTGGGCGTGGTGGCGCGCGCCTGTAATCCCAGCTACCTGGGAAGCTGAGGCTGGGGACTGCTTGAGTCCGTGGTACCCCGGGCGACAAGAACCTGCGGTTCCACGGGCAAAAATTGCGAGACCTAGTCTCAAAAAAAAAAAAAAAAGTGTCTCCAAATACAAGAGATATTTAACTGCTGCCTCTGACATAATTCCCAGATAGCACTGACTATACAAAGTTTAGTTCTGAAACCTGGAGATGCCTACTTTGCTTGTAAAGTTCTTACTCTAGAAAAAATACAAGTCATTTTATTAAATATTCATGACTCTATTTTCCATTCTTTAAAAAAAAAACAAAAAAAACAACTTTTTGGTTCCTTGAAGAAAGTGAAAATGCCTGCTTATACTTAAGGGAGAATTCTGGGAACTGAAACCTAACCTACAGAACAAGACTATGATGAAAGACGTTAACATGAATAATGATGGTACAGACTTGAGAAAGAAAACACTATCCCTAGAGTTCTATCTCAAGGAAGAAACTTGGACTCCAACTGTCTCACAGGAAAAGCAGATCAGTGCCCTGTCATTCAGGAAAGGACTACAAGATGGTACATCTTGGCAGGAATAGCAAGTTTCTCTTAATTACCACTTATTAACACACTCACATTTGGTCAAACTGCCTCCCACTCCCCATAAAGTGTTTATTTACTACTAGGTATCTACCCAAAGAATACAAAAACATTAAGTTGAAGGTATATATACACTCTATGTTCACTGCAGTCCTGTTTACAATAGCTGAGTTATGAAAACAGCGTAAGTGCCTAAAAACAGGAGTTGATGAGAAAATGTGTATATATAGTGTGTATACATACATACATACATACCTATATATAATGGAATATTATTCAGATATTAAAAAGGCTGAACTATTGCCATATGCAACAACTTGGATAGAATTGGAGAGCATAATGCTAAGTGAAATAAGTTAAAATGCTTTTTAATTTTTTTACCTTTCCCACCTAATGACATAAAAATCTAACAGATTTATTAACTATGGTTCATTTCAATTTTAAGTTTTTGGCCTTAATCCTAGTCAAATTTCAAAGGGTAACTTCGCATTTGAATGTCAGTGATGGGCTCACGTTGCCCGGGGTACCACAGACTCAAGCAATCCCCAACCTCAGCTTCCCAGGTAGCTGGGATTACAAGCATGCACCACCATGCCCAGCTATTTTTTTGGGGCTTAGATCTCACTACGTGCCCCCAGTGGTACGTGAACCTTGATCCCTGGCCCTGGCCACAGCTTCCTAGGCTGCCACTTACAGGCATGCACTATCATGCCCGGTCCGCAGGTTTTTCTTTACAGGCAAAATTTTTTTGTTTTCTAATCTTATAATTTAGAGCATCTCTCTCTTTGCTACTGCCGCCCCATTCTTACTATTACTTATTCTTACTATCTTTTGGTAATTTTACTATTATGGTTTTCTTGAATATAGTTTATACACATGGTAGAGTGCCTTCTGCTTTGTTCTCAGAAGATCTCAATGGTTCAAAGGAATGGTAAAACTACACAGATACACACACATATTTGAATGTAGTCTTTTATTAGGCCACTTACAACCTATTTTAAAGATTTTCAGAAACTATCTTTAGAAAGTTACCCTAATGTTTCTATCTAGAGGTGGTTACATAAGTAATATAGCTATATGGTCTAATAGACAGTATTTTTGCAATGGGAATACAGGTGAAGTAAGAGTTGATTTTGTAAGTACTCCCCATATCTCTTAAAAAAGGAAAAATTTATTAGCTCAGTGACTGGCAATGTCAAAATGAGAAAACTGAGGTCAGAGGCTGAATTGATAAACCACACCCTCACATCTTGGTCCATGAATGTTAACAAACATATCCATATCTAATAAGTAAAAAAATAGACTATAGTTATCAAGTCATTAGGTTATGATGCAAGAATTTTCTGTTAAGAGATTTTTTCCTAGTAAGTGTGCATATCAATAAAATAAAAAAAGTAGGTAACAGCTTTTTCTTTTTTTTTAAGACACTAGATCTCGTTATTTATGTTGCCCGGGGTAGTCCCAAACCCACGGACTCAAGAGATCTCTAGCCTTAGCCTCCCAGGCAGCTGGGATTACAGGCGCATACCACCATGCCCAGCTATTTTTTAGAGACTAGGTCTTGCTATGTTGCTGGGGGTAGTCGCCAACCCATGGACTCAAGTAATCCCTGGCCTAAGCCTCCCAGTGCTGGGATTACAGGCGCATGCCACCATGCCCAGCTTAGGTAACACTTTTTTAAAAACTACAGTTCTAAAAGTTTTTCTGCAAACAAAAGCTTATAAATAATTCCAATATGAAAACAAAGGGTGAAGGAGATATACTGGTTGAAACAGCATGCACATCCTACCAACTAAACCTCCTTACATGCAAATTTTACCCCATAATTTAAACACTGCAGGGCAAATATACACTAGTTTGGCTTGTTATTTCTGGTTAAGGTAATTACCTCTTGCTCTGGGTCGTCATCGAGAAGGTTAATTTTTTTTTTTACCAACCGTCCAGAAGATGTGACAGTGAATAAGTTTTCATTCTAGCATGTGGTGAGCAATAAAAAGATAGGACAAATTCTATTATTTTCAATGGAAAAATGAATTAAGAAACTTAGTAAAACTAACCAATCTTTATATAACATCCACAATTCTTTCTTCAACTGAGGCCTTTCTGAGTCAGATTTCTGATCCTCCAATTTGTAAAAATACTTTATTATACTAAATTTTTATAAAATAGGCAAAAAAATATATAAAGGTTACAGATTTGCTACTTACTGCTTTTATGATTTTTGCCTTAGAATAACAAATAAAAAGTTACATTGTTTTAGAAGTTTTTCCTCATGCAACCTTTGAGTTGAAAACAAATCAATAAAAATTTAAAAGAAAATCAAAAAGAAAATATAAATAAGCAAAAGATAAACTCATTATAATTAACTCTCTTCAAACTTTACAAGTAGTTGAGGCTGACTGGCTAGCCAAGGGATTTTATAGGCTTGTGCTATTCTTTTCAGTTATACTAAAAGGCAAAAAACATTTGTGTATTATATTTTAATACCAAAAACGGCGATATACAAAGGATTTAAAATTACTCCTGACTTACTTTGTTTTCTCTGTTGGCCAGAATGACAAAATCTTCAGAGACCTGATGTTGGTCACTATTATTTTCTACTTCATTTAATTTTAAAACTCTGAAAAGGGAAAGAGCATTCTAAGAACCTAAGACCTTAATACACCATCAAAGTGCCAAAGTTGGACTACTGACATGAACTCAACAAATTATAATTGTAGCAATTACTGTATGAAAAGTACTGTAAAAACACAGTAAAAACACTGAATTAGTTCTCCCTCTTCTGATCAGTCTGCAGTATGAGTTTAGACTACTTGAATGTTCATAAATTTCTTCAAATTCAGAGTTTCATTAAATAGTAAAACAGAGTTGATAATAGGGGAAACTTAAGTAGGAAATAAAGCATTTTGCTCAGGCCCATGTCATGTTTCAAACTAGGATGACGAAAGTTGCTCTGAAGAAACCTTACCCCTGCCATCCTGTAACGGGGCTTTACTTTGTCAGCTTTAATAATGACATTATGGTAGTAATTTGAACATTTCTAAAGATGGAATAAGAGATATCAATGAACAACTTAGATATAACTACAAGACCAACTGAATCAGCAACTAAACCTAAACTAAATTTTTATGACAGAGTAACATTTAAAAGTGCAACTGACTTATTTTCAGCATATTTTAAGTTTTGAGTTTTTCAGAGTATAAATGGCCTTGTGGATCACACTTTATAAGAAAGAGAAAATAATGTGCTCCCATCCCACACAAATCTGTTCACAGAATTAACAAGCTTCAAAAGCACAATGTTCACAAAGTTTAAAGTCCCAAATACAGGCAAAGAGAACAGCAGGGAAAAGCAGCTACTGTGGCCAGGAAGAGAAGGAGGCTGTAGAGTTTGCCAGAGACAAAGAAATCAGATTATAAATTAAATTACTCAATTAGTCATCTTAATTCATGCCAATATTTAAAGGCCTATCATTTAAAACCTGGCAAAAGGTCACATACTCTTTGTGGACTAAAATTAAAAGGTGAGTGGTAACAAACATTAAAATTCAGGTTTACCAAAGCTGAACCACAGCATTTAAGGCTTTCTGTAGAAGTTCATAATCTTATTTCATTAAGTCCTTTTTCCTCCTTATTATTAATCCACAGAAGTAGATTACTGGAGTATAAGGGAATAAAGAAGGCAGACACTGTACTTAGTTAACAAATACTTACTGAGCACTTACTCTGTGCTTAGCACTATACTCAATGTCAGCATTATAGGTGTCAGCAAAATATACTCTTTCCCTGGTACTATGGAGCTTATAATTCCAAACTAGATATTTAGAGAGATAATCACACAAATAATTAAATTTGCTCTAGATGGTATAGAGTAACTAAAGGGAATATCAGGAATGAAGGGAATGAAGAATGAGAAGAGATTAGTCTGGTACATAGTATACATGGTACAATGGAAATAAGATAAGGGAGCTAAATCTAATGATTAGTATAGGGAATGACTTTGGAAAAGTGACATTCAAATTGGAATATTAAATGTGAAAAGAAATTAGGGAGGAGAGCAGGTAGGTAAAACAGATTCCTAATCAGCCTGAACAAGTCCTCAGCTATATGAAGACAGAATGACTCAAGTAAACTGAGTGGAAAGGGCTTCCAGACTATGCTAAATAGTTTATCTTTTTTTTTTTTTTTTTTTATTAAGAGCAACAGGAAGCCATAAAAAGTTTAACATTGAATTCACTTAGCCAGGTTTTTGTGTTTACTAGTATTTCTAATAATCACTGTAAGTGAAGAGAAGAAAAACAGATTTTAAGAGTGCAAAAGTAAATTCTCCTATAACCAGACTATTACTGTAGTCGTTTAGTGATAGTAATAAAATGGTGACAGGGGTCAAGGGCAGAACTAGAGAGACTTAAGAAATATTTTGTAACAAAATAAACTGTACTGACGGGTATATGGTGGGTGGTGTGTGTGTGTGTGTGTGTGTGTGTGAGAGAGAGAGAAAAAAAGAGAGAGAGAATTAATATACCTGAGTGTTTTAAGTATATGTATAATGCTGAAAGACAAGAAGGTGCCAAGAATGATTCCAGATTTCCTGGCATGAGTTTATATGAGGAGTTTGGGCAAAGATAAAAATTATGGAGTTCTGGTGTTACAGGATCTTTGCATTCAAGGGAATACATAGGAAAATGCAGAAAGGGAATGAAGAGTGAGAAGAGGTTAGTCTGAGTAGAGGCAGAAGAACATGAGAGGATATTAAGAAAGATCAGAGAGGGAGGAAATTATTCAGAACTGTGGTCTCAAGATAATCAAGGAGTGTTTCAAGGAAAGAAAGGTCAACGGTGTAGAAGATGTAGGTAAACAAAGTAAAACAATCTGCTATTTCTCTCTTGGTATGGCCATCTTTCAGAACAAAGACATATAACGTCTCTCATTAGCACTGGAGAAATTAAGTAAGACTTGATGAGGACAAGCCAATCTATAATCTTCTTTCAAAAATTATTCATCAAAGAATTTATTTAAGAGTAATATTTACAAACAGTAATGGTAAGACTCAAAGATTAAAGTTAGGTTTTCTAGATGCCAGACTCTAAAGAAGCATCTGACAACAAGCTAGTTATTCCCACAATTAACTCAGTATTTAGAAGTAGAAAATAAAGATGCCAATATATGCTACCTCAAGCTACTTTATGCAAATAATTAAAATACTCACTTGATTTGATTTGGGCCAACATGTATAATTCTACCAGAAGCATCAGGATGGAAATAGATCCAGTCAGATTCTAGAGAACAACATTTCATTTCTTGGATCCCATTTTTTGCCTGAAGTTGGGGAAAAATACAGTAATTTTTCAAATCTAACATTAATTATAGATTAGTACTAAGTCTAAGAAAGGTAGAGAGAAAATATTGACCAGCTGGACTGGGACATGTATAAAGACTGATTTAGGGCACTAAATTCAAATATTTCAAGGATTATCCTTGTCATGCATTATACCTCACAAATAACATATTCACCATGTCAAGTAACTATTTTGTGTCAGGCACAGTATTTCATGTTTTATAGTCATTTCTTTTGACCTTAATAATATTAAAGGCTTTTACTGTTATCCCCATTTTATGAATGAGTAAACTGATAAAGAGGATCAATCATTTGCTCAGTATTTTGTACCTTCTAAAGATCAAGTCTGATTCCAAAGTTCACAGACTTTCCATTATAACTTTGCCACAATTATGCACATATAGTACCTCCTTGAACTTCCTCCTCTTTTTTCCATTCCAAACAAACTGGCAATCATGGATGGCAGTACAACAAAACATGAAACCAAACCTAAAATCTCAGAGACAATTAATATAATGTCCTTAGATAAATCAGATATTAAACTCTAAAGCCAAGTAGAGTTTTATTTCAGTATTTATATACTAAATATTTTCTATATTAATCTTTTATATTGACTATTAAGAGACACTGCTATGGCATGATGACATATGTATGTAACATTTTATCTTATGAGTTAGTTTACTATTAGTTACTACTAGTAACTAGTACTTACTGTACACTATGTACAGTAACTATGTATAGTCATGTCACTATGATGTGATCACATGTATATAATATTTTATCTTATGAGTACTTAGGAGTACTGAAAACTAATACCAGCATTGCTATATTACTTTACTAACTTAATCAAGTCATTTCTTTAGTCCTTCTACAATGTGAAATGAACCTTAACTATTAGATACTCATAAAAATTTTTTAAATATTATATTGACAGGTCACTATAAGCATCTCACTACCTGTTCAATTATGACATGTTAAATATAATTTTTGCCAGTAAGAACCTCATGGACAAGGGGGAAGTCAAAAACATATACAGGGAATAATAAGGAAGTGAAGAAAAAAGTCATCAAACCATGCATAGGATATTAGGCACACAACATAGGGGCACAGAATTCCAGAGAAATGTTTGACTTGAGACTTAAAGATGAGCAAAAAATTTAATACATCCTATGTATTAAAGTATTGAATGAGCGTTAATGTTTTCAGAATTTGTAAAAGTATTCTAATAATTTCTAATAGGAATAATGGTATGATTGCCTTTTACGTATAAGAAAATAAATGCAATCAGACGTCTTGTTCACCTGAGATTAAATGTCCATGATGACCTTAGCTCCAGATAATACTTTGTTAATATAAAATATGTACAAGATGTACTTATCTTTCTTTAGGAGACTATTTCTTTTATTGTATCTAAATATAGAACATACAAAAAGTTATCTTTTTGTGTTAAATACCAGGTAGTACTATTACCAGCTTCTGTAGTTTTTATTACATGCTCAAAAGCTAGATCTTAAAGCACAGTTTAACTGAAAGATATATAAAACATCTTGAAATCTTCATTTGGCTGCATATGTGTTTCTGGATCTTCTAGTTTTCTGACTGACTGATCATAAGGGAGGTAATGGGCATCTGCATCATTAAGGTAATGTTATTATAATAAAGCTGTCTGGCAAACAAATTAAAACTTTTCCTGGAGTTGGCAATTACTTATGAGTATGCTGAAATATAGATGTAACTAAATGTTATAATCAGATATTATAAAATACTTGATAGGCATACTTGATATAGACACCGAAGGTCAAATTAAACATATATACAAACACACACACTAACATACATACATACCCGGGGAAGAACATGTGATATCAATTCTTATATAAGAATATGTACTGAATGCCTAGAATGAAAACTGCAGTGTTTAAATGACTGGGAAAGTTAAATGAAAAAGAGCTGTGATTAATCCGGATAGATAAAAGACTACACTGGTTTGGAAAACAAAGAAGACTTGCCAGCAGGAAACAATCCCAGTAGAGTCCATTATAAAAGATGTTGTTATGGGAGTGAACCATTTGGAGCTGTAACATGTGATAGACAAATCAGAGAAAGGAAGGAAACAATGTTCCTTCAAAAGAAAACTAGAAGACACTATACAGTTTCCCCTAATGGGAAATGACATTAGAGGAAACAGATAAAAAGATATAAGAAAGTTGATCTCCAGCATGGGGGAAGTTGATCTATCTAAAAGTGACTGTATTCAAAAGTGAATGAGTAAGATTCTGCAAGAGATGAGTGTGAAAATAAGCTGTGGCTGCCTCAAAAAAAGTAAGTTTATTTAAGAGGTTTCAGAGGTAAAAGAAACTAAATCAGCAATATAAAACAAAGATGGAACCCTCTCCTCTGTATACTCACTCTTTGTACTTAACTTTATCACAGTGCTTAACAGATTGCATCTTATTTATCTACATCTTTGCTTTCTTTTGAGAGAATAAAAAACTTGAGTGAAGAAATGTGTCCCTAGTCATGTTTGACCCTTGAGAGACGTTTATTAAGTGATAAATCAATGCCAAAATTATTTTTAAAAATGAATTCAGGAGTTAGAAATCTATGTACCATTTCTCCCTATTCTGATATAAAAAAAACCCAAGAATATTCTTAAAAAAATTCAGTGCTTCAATACTTATACCGTGACCATCAGAGTTCTACTTTGTTATGCTCTGGAAAGCAAACAGCAACAAACCGTATGAAGCAAACTCAAACAACACATTCCACTAGCAATTCCAGAGGCAGTTTTAACATGTACATCAATGATTCCCACTATAGAGCTTCAGAGAGAAATTTGCTTAGAACCCCTTATTGGTAAGAGAAAAAAAAATGAAGAAATCTTTGGTGCACTAAGAATTTTCAAAATTTAATCCTTCTAAGTTCTGGGTAGTACAAATAAGTGTTTGATATATTCTCTGACTCAAAGTGGGGATTCATGGAACTGCAGGCTCACGTTGCCTGTGGTACCATGGACTCAAGCAATCCCCAGCCTCAGCTTCCCAGGTAGTTAGGATTACAGGCGCATGCCACCACACCCAGCTATTTTTGGGGACTAGGTCTCGCTGTGTTGCCCCAGGCGGGACTCAAACCACAATCTCCAGACCCCGCCGTGACTCCATTAGCTGTCACTTACAAGCACGCACCATTGTGCCCAGCCAAGTGTTTGATATATTCTCTGTACTCTCCTTACTTGACATTATTCACAAATTATTAGTATAAACAAAAAAATTCTTAAGAAAGTAAACCTACTAGAAAAATGGAGAATACGAATTTCAGATACAAAGTTACTACTCAAAGTTGATCATTTAATGATTTACCAAGGAATTGTCTTTTAGGGCACAAATATGGAAGACACCTTTCTGCTTCTTCTTATTAGGTGTGATGATGTAGTGCCAAGGATGGCCTCCAATCTGAAAAGCATTTTCCAGAGAAGACACCTCAAAGAGTAGTGGTGGTGTATCTATAGAAATGAACAAAAGGAATTTATTAGTTCTCTGTTCTGGTAACTTTGGAACAGTCACTAATGGATTTCAATCTTTGTATGCATCATCTATGAATTTCCATTAGTGAAAAGTTACTACACTCAAGGAAATGAAATACTGTCAGGAACGAGGCTTATTGCTAAGAGAAGTAAAAGTTGGGAAAGAAAAAAAAAGTAGAGCCAAATCTTAGGCTATTAGTTGATTTTCTAGATATCTGTATTTAGGATATGTGTGACCTGTACCTGAGTAGAAAGAAAAAAAATGGGCTGAATATGTTTATGATGTCAAAAAATGACAACAAAGGAGCTATCATTTATCAAATATATGCTACATTAAAGACTCCGGATTAGCTATAATTTCCAGTTCTTACAACAATCCTACACGGTAACTAGGTCTAATAATTCTTTCAAATATGAAGATGAGACCTTCCATCTTCTAGACCAAAAGGTAATAGCAAATTTTGTTAAGAGCAGTCTTGCTTAATATTTCTAATGTAGAAGTGATATGTACTCATTTAAGATAGATCCTGCAACAGTGGAAACTATTAAAGTATTATTTTATTAAAGGATGAACTGCTAGTATTATTACAGAAGTCAATTTTCAGATAGTTTAGATAAATGCAGTAAGTCACTGTAAGTTTTGTTTTTTGTAACAATTTTAGGAAGAGTGCAATAGATTTATTCGTAGATATTCTTAGATATCAAATGGTAGGTACTACACTTTGAGAAGATAGGAATCCTTTTGGAAAGTCATTGCAAAATGCCATGAGGTCAATTTTGGGAAGGTGACTAACTATGGCCCCTTTGTTTACCCCTCTAACTTGAGAATTTAATTTTTGAGTTATGAGGTCACCAACATTCATTTAGAAAAATCATTTGCTTATGTTATGTACAGAAATTCTCTTCCTATGGGCAATTTACTAGAACTACATGTAGGAGAAAAATCACGAAAGGTAGGTTTCACAAACTGATGATTTAGAAGGAAAAAGAAGAGACAGGAATAATCAAATATACTTAAATTTCTTTTTTAATACTTTAAAATACTCAATATGTAAAGAGGTTCTTTAATCAAAAAAACAAACAATAGAAAATTAAAGAAAATAAATTATGAAATAAATACAAACATCCTATGTGGTACTATGAAGGTCCTTGAATGATGGTATATAAGGAAAGAATTATAGAAAGAAAATATATAATTAGATCATGAATTTAGGATTAAAAATTTAAGTAGGTATGCTGTAGAGAATATAAAATAGGAATTCAAAAAAATGCAAAATGATAATTTTAAAAAGAAATACTTTCCCCAGCAATTGCTAAAATTGGCCCAAAATTAGCAGCAGGACTCCGCTTTCCACAGCTCTGATGGGTCCCTGCTAAACTCAAGAGCCCAACTTTTTTATTCTCTAATATTATTCTCAATTAAAAAGACCAAGTTCCAAGAAAATAGCTGATTCAATGTTCTGTGGTGAAGAAATTTTAGGATAGGTCTGAATCATTCTGTTGTTGCTATAAAGCAAGGATGTTTACAAGGATATCAGGGTAGTGTTAAAAGAATAAGAGGCTCTTTCTTAAAAAATGGGGCTCCTTCTGGTTAGACTGAAGAAAAGCATTAAAAAGAAATTATATAGAGTCTTTGCAGATGTACTAAAGCTTTGAGTCTGTGGAAGGTCAAACAATGATTCTTCAGTAAAGAATTTTAGCATAAAGAGTACAAAATGACTGTTGTAAGGCCCATGCCTTTAATCCCTGCCTAAGAAGGGAGGCAGAGACTGGGAATCACTTGAATCCATGGGTGGGAGACCTAGTCTCAAAGAAAAAAAAAAAAAAAGAAAGAAAGAAAATTGTTGTATTATTTATAAAAGAACAGCTATAATAGGATATTTTTCTATAACATAAAAATATAGGGTTAGTTAAACTTAAGCCATTACCTCTAGCTTTCAAATCCATGAGTCAGTAAATTTCTGTTGTAAAGGTACCCAATTTGTGGTGCTACAGAAAAGGCGAAAGATTTATACGATCTGAAGAGAAACCAGAGTAACCAGAAAGCAAGGAAATTGTCCAAGACTATTGGGGCATGTCAAAATATTTCACTGGCCAAATTTGGGACAATTTGATCATTAATAAGAATAACTATCTTAGCCAGGCATGGTGGCTTGTGCCTGTAAGCTTCAGCCTATGAAGCGGCCAGGGCTTACAGTGCCTGTAAGCTTCAGCCTATGAAGCGGTTCGAGTCCCACCTGGGGACCATAGTGAGACCTAGTTCCAAAAAAATAGCTGTGTGTGGTGGCGTGCACCTGTAATCCTGGCTACCTGGAGGCTGGGGATTGCTTGAGTCTGTGGTACCCTGAGCAACGAGAGTCTGTGGTTCCACAGACAAAAATAGCGAAACCTAGTCTCAAAAAAAAAAGGATAACTATCTTAGTATTTTGGACATTTAAATGTTCATATACACAATATATAAATATGAGTAATTCACACAAATGAAGCTTCTAATACACAATTTTGTGCTCCTGTTTCTCATTTAGTAATATATAATGGAAACAGATCCACTGTTGTCTAACTTTCTGATGCTTAAGATTTTGAAAAGATATATCATAATAATTTATTTGCTTTTCTAATATCAATAATATCAAGTTTTGCCCTCTCGATTAAAAGTTATTCCTTTTCTTTTGAACAACATCCTTTGTTCATTTTCTGTGTTACTTTTTCTTATTGATCGGTAGAATTCCTTAAGTACTGAGAGTTTTAGCCTTAACAGCATGTTTTGCAACTATGTTCTGAATATTGATGCTTATTATATTAGTCTGTTTATATTGTGTGCTTTGTGATTTTTGCCTTCCAGAACTTAGTTTTTATGTAACCATACTGTCAAAAACATCTTCCCCACTGAACATAAGATTCTCCCAAGTTTTCCCATAGAACTTTAAAATTTTTGATTCATCTATTATTTATTTTGGTGTAAAGTGTGGAGTGGGACTCCAACTTTATTACTGTCATATGACCATCTATTAAATACTCTAGGTGGAAATTAGTATTCATATTAACATTTAAAAGTGGATGATGTCACATATATAGGGAATGACATAAAATGAATCTCAAAAATAAGAGGAAAGAAACCAAACAAAACAACGACAACAACAAAAGACCACCCAAAACACATCATATGATTCCATTTATATGAGGGTAAGGAAAATTTCCTCGCTTTCTGGAATAATATAATACTATAAAAAGTATAAAGAAAGCAGAGCACTGGTTGCCCAAGGCAGGCACAAAGGAACACTTTGGAGTGATGCAAAGATTCTAAATTTTAAGTGCAGTATAGTAGTTTTGTGGGGACATACATTTGGCAAAACTCAAACTATACAGTTAAAATGGGTGCATGTGTGTATATAAATTATGTCCACAGAACTGATTTTTAATAAAGCAAGTATGAAGGGGTATTCACAGTACAATTTTGTTTTTAGATAAATAGAAATACATACGGTAAGATTAGATTAAAAAAAAACAACAACACAGTGTTAACTCAAGTCCATGCAGGAGGATAACATGTGTCCTAAATTTTCTGTTTATTACTTAATTTTCCTTAGTGAAAATGAACTGCTTTGCAATAAGAAAAAAAATTAAAGCTAAAATGAATAATTTGTACAGCTCTTAATGATTCTGAAAAACAAATCTGAAGAAATAAGGTTTTATTCTTTACGGTTTAGAAAAAAAGCTAAGGTTTCCAGAATAACATATTTTTCTTAAATATCCCAAAGTCACTGAGTAATATTGTTTTACGAATCATTAATTGCAAACACTGATGTAAAAAGTGAGGGTCAGAGAGGTTATATAATTTTCCCATCATCACATCAATAGGTAGTAATGGGGTTTTACTCTTACTAGTAGCAGACCAAGATTTTGATACCAAATCCAGTCTACTTTCTACATAGAGGGACCCATAATCTTTCAGGCTCTAAGTGCTTTGTTTTTATTATCCTGTTCTTTGTTTTACTCACTTATTCTGTTATCCAACAAGAATAAAGCTGCCGTTCTGGGAAAGACTTTTCAAAATAATTCATTCTAATAACCACTGGTGCCTGTATTTTTAAAATGAATAATTCCTGCTAGTGTATGTATATTGGATATAGGAAGTAATTATGCAGTTCATTTTTCACAAAACTGTCCAATTTAGCTTGTGTAAGGCATTTTTTAAAAAGTGATTTAAAAACTATTTTTAATTTCTTAGATACCTTAGTTGGCTATATTGAACATTTGGTAGTTTTCCTATTTTGTCACTTCCTAGTAAAAAGAGTATCTCTTCTAACAATTAATATTTTATTCCTATTTCCTAGTCTGATAATACAATGTTAGATAAAAGAGCCAGAAAAAAATTCTTATCTTAGTCTGGTTGTATTGTAAAAACTTTGGAGTTTCTCCTATTTTATAGTTGGAAAAAAAATTCTCATCATAACAAATGATTCAAAGAATTAAGAATAAAGATAAACACATATTAGGACAATAAATTATATTTTCTTTGTTAATTTACTCATGTGATATTGTAGCTATTTTCAAATGTTAAATCATAGTTAAAAAAAAATCTTTGTATTCTAGAGATGAACCAGTCATGATTTATTTCCTTGAATGTACACTGATGAATCTGAATAGTTGATTTCCTTTTTATTAACTTTTTGAATTTGATAAGCCAGTAAAGATAGAACCATTTGGTTATATTACTGGAATTGTGTATCATCTTCATTTTTGTGCATTGTTAATCTTTTAATCAGGAAGTGCTCTTTGTATCTAAGATTTGTCTCTGTTCAGGTGACATAGGTAGTTATATCTTCTTGGGAAACACCTTTCCTAGAAATGGGTAAATTTTACAGAACTGTGAAATACTGCATTATCAGGGAGCTATGATGGTATCATTTGCATAACTCATCATTTTGCACATAACAAAATCAAGACCATAAAGGTGAAATAATTTGTCAAAAGTCACTCATCTCTAGTCAAGCAAGACCCAGAACCCCCAGGCCAGTAAATGAAACACTGATAGATTTTTGTTGACACCTAATCAGTAGAAAGGAATATGCTGTATAGGAATGAAGTGAGTTTATAATAAAGTTATGAAAAACATCTGGATGATTAAAATTAATAGCTATTTATCTGACCACTTAATTTTTTAAAGTGAAAAAATACTGTATTGTAGCCATACCTGTGATTTTAATATTACAAGGAATGCCAAAAGGAGCCTCTCCTACAGTTCCAGTAGTCCCACCCCATCTGCATGCACACCCTAAGTCAAGTTTCTGTTGCATGAACTAAAAACAAAACAGAACAAAAATGGTGGCTTTAGCACCTACTTATTTGCTGTCTGAAGAGAAAAAATATTAAATTCACATGCATACCACAGAGAAAATGTCTTTAAGAGTCTTTCCATTTATCTCCCACCCCCTTTCTGATGTTACTTTGTCTTTCTACATTTGCAGTTTTGCAGAGTTGAAATCTACATAAATCTGTAATCCTAAAAAACATCTCATTAAAAAAAGAAAAACCATACCTCAGTCCACACATAAAGTTAATTATATTATGGCAAATTTCCTTTTTCTCTACCTGTTCAGTGATGACTTGGAAGCTATAGAGTCTGACCAGTCCTGAGCTGTACATCACAATCAATATTCCATGAGACAAGGTTGCATCTGTAACGTTCCCGAAAATCTGAGGGGAAAGGTAGATATCACCTGAGAAAAGACCAGAAGGCCAGTCCTCTGAGTGTTCACAGTGGTTTGTGCATCTGCTTAATATTCAAATCACCAGTACAACACTGCTGTCTAGTAGTGTAACTTAATTATAATTTAGAATCTTGATATTAAAGCATTATTAGTGGTGAGGGTAAGCCACTGGCATCTCAGATTGGAGAATGTAGCACATACCCTTCAAATGATGCAGCAGCATTCATTTGCTTCATTCATTTTACAGTTTTTCCAGTGTCTTAAAAACAAGCCCTATTCCTCATGGACATACATACACCAAGTCCATCTAATTGTAAAGTATTTACTTTACCATGTATGTCTTACCAGGTACTTATTCTTTATACTACACTATCATTTATAAAGAAATTTAATGGAAGTTCCAATGAAAAACAGTCATCATTAGCCGGGCATGGTGGCATGTGCCTGTAAGCTTCAGTCAATGAAGCGGCTGGGGCTAGGGATCGCATTTCGAGTCCCACTCGAACTTGAGAGAGACCTACCAGACCTAGTCCCAAAAAACAGCTGGGTGTGGTGGCACATGTCTATAATCCCAGCTACCTGGGAAGCTGAGGCCGGGGATTGCTTGAGTCTGTGGTACCCCAGGCAACATGAGCCCATGTTTCCATGGACAAAAATAGCGAGACCTAGTCTCACAAAAACAAAAACAAAACAGTCATCATTACTTTGTTCTTTGAATCTCTAAAACTGTTTGATTTTTTTGGTAATATGAAAAACAATATGAAAAACAAACACTTACAGAGCCATTTAGCCTAGCTAACCCTGAGTAAGATTTTGGCTCATTGTTCCCAAAACTGAATCTTGTCATGTTTCTACATATTTCTCTGCTACAGAACCTCATTTTGTGCCTATCTTAATACTTAACAAAAGTTAACAAAGGCAAATACTCATATCAATGAAAGAAATAGAAATTAAATGAAAATCTGCTTCTATTTCTTCTGCTCAAGATACAGTATTTAGTGTAGATTTCCTACTCTAGTAAATAGCTTAAAGTACATTCTGAGCCTAGCTTCTGAGGCTTACTATATGTGGTAAGTGAAAGATATACTTCAATTTCAAAAATCATAGTCAAGACCAAATCCCTCACAAGATTATACTGGACATGTAAGAATAAACAGAAACAACTTATGATTTTGCTAAGAGCTCACTCCTATTGCAGACTGTGATAAGCACACACAATTACTTCCATAAGCACAAAGAGAACAATTAAATTCATTCTGTCATCTCCGAGGATAATTATGGTTTGCTTTGATCTTGACTAGCTCATGACTTTTTATTCATTTGGAGGACTTATGTAATACATAGTTTTCAATAATGAGTGGTAAAATAAAGCAGCCACTCTTTTAAAATTTGGTTTATACCTTAGAGTCAAATGGAGGTTCAAACATCATCTCTTCCATTTACTATCTTTAGGATTTAGATAGCTGCTTAACTTCCTCTTTGTATACATTATACCTTGTTACATTGTTGAAAAACTCAAACTGCCTGGCACAAAACAATAAATAATATTACTCTTAAGTGGTAATGCAGTTTAGCATATTACACTTATATAATTCAAAACTTTTAAATACATGCATCTTGTTTGCTAATTAATATTAGTAGATTCTCAAGACCTGTCTTCTATAAGACTTCAGATTGTTCATTAGGACTAGTGGGATGGTACAAAAAACATTCACCCAGAATATATATATCTTTTTAAGAAAAAAGATTAGTTCTTTTACTCAGGGAATTTGTCCTCCTCTCACATAACTGCTTCACAAATCAAGAAGGGAACAAACAAAAAACCTATAAACTGATTGAGTTAGAAAATTACATAATTATAAGATTTGTTAATATAAGGAGTTTTAGATCTATAGCTTGTAATTAAAATGAGGCAATTTTTTTTGCAGTTTTTCATCTTTTTCTAATGATCACTTTAACAAGCTTTGGAATATTCTTCTAAAAAAACACCTTTCTCATCTCATAACTATATAAAGTAGAGGTCTGTTAACCACAGGTATTCAACACCACTCATTTGAGAAGCATAATTGTATGCACAAAGATGAAGGGATAATTAGGCTCTCTTCCCATGTCAAATGTTTTTACATATTTTGATATAAAATAAACTAGGTTAGCAAGCTTTTTAACCACCAGGGGAATACTTCCAATCAAAACACCTAGTAAGCAAATAATTAGATGATGACATTACATCTTATTGTCAAAAATTAACAGTCCAATTAAATTAGAAATGAGTTCTCACTTTTTTGTTGATCTCCAAAATCCCTATAAGTGAAAAAGGCAGCACATGGAACACTGCAAGGTAGAGCAAAGGCTGTTGAATGCCCGCCTAAAGGGAGAGACCAACATTACAGGCAGCTCACAGAATGTTTCAGTAATACTCTTTTTTCATTAACTGAAAACATCTATCTATCCACATTGAAAAACTACTTTAAGGAGGAAGTCATATATTTGAAAATATGCTCAGTAAACCACCAGCCCTCCACACACACATAAAATTTATTAAAGCAAACATTTTTTATAAGTAAATATTTCTTATCAACAAAATATATTTATATACTATATAGCAAAAGCCTTTTTTATAAACTGCCTAGCAAAATATATTTATATGCTGTAGATTATAAATTAATATATATTGCATTGAACTTTGTATTGTAAATTGGAACTCCAGTACTGTGAAAGACACAATTATCATTTAGAAGTAGTGTTATACTGACATACCTATAAGAATGAGAAAAAAAAAATTATCATTAAAAACTTGAGTGATTTCTCTGCTTGAAAAGAATACCTTCTGTACTTTGAAGAACAATGTCTGTCCTGTCATGGAATCTAAAATAATTTCTTATACTTTCCCATAGAAGCGTGAAGGGAATTTCTTAAATTTGTGGAAAACACCTTTTATAGCATGCTTCAGAAAATACAGATCATTAATTCTTTCATAGTTTCAAATTCCTACAGAAAGAGATTCTTCATTCTACTGAATGTTTAAAGAGGTCTACCTGCCGGTCCAAAGCTGAACCTTTGTTCTGAACTGACTTGACTGCAATGACTTCTTGAGGAGTGTCCCAGCTCAAGTATCTTTTTAAAGAAAAAAGAGACATTTGTTCATTGGGTGAGTTTCCTTATATTTCAAGTAAAAATAATACATACCTTATAAGTAGATAGTACTTTAAAGTATCGTAAATCATAAAAACAAAGCAATTTATTTTAAAAACAAAGAGCTGAAAGAACTCCTTTTAAATTCTCATATGACTATATCCATATAGAAATAGATATAATTTTTTTTTTTTTTTTTTTTTTTTTTTGAGACTAGGTCTCACTATTTTGCCCATAGAACCGCAGCTCTCGTTGCCCGGGGTATCACGGACTCAAGCAATCCCCAGTCTCAGCTTCCCAGGTAGCTGGGATTACAGGCGCGCACCACCACGCCCAGCTATTTTTTTGGAACTAGGTCTCACTACGGGCCCCAGGCAGAACTCGAACCGCGATCCCTAGCCCGGGCCGCTTCATAGGCTGAAGCTTACAGGCACGAGCCACCGTGTCCGGCAGAAATAGATATAATTTTAATTCTTTTGGAATTTTGAATAAAAATTGTTTTTGATCTAATGGTATTCAAAATTTAGAAAACAAAATAACCATTCTTGCTTAAAAAGGTTACAAAGAACAGACAAAATTCTACTTTTACAGTTTGCATGCACTATATTCACTCCAAAAATTTATTTCTAATTTCTAAAATTGGTAGTTAAAATAAGAGTTCTTAGATTATAGTAGGCAGGTAGTTTAACTGAAATAGAATAGTCATCATAAAAATCTATAATAAAGTGCATCCTTCATATAAGATGTTATTTGTGGAAGGAAATCACAAGAAATGTTTTAAAGTTTATTTACCAACTCACTATTCCCATAGTGAAGGATCATGAAGGATGCAAAGATACTAGTAAAGTCTCAGATCTTCAAATGTAGTGATGAGAGAATAATAAATTGGACCTGAGTATACAATGGTAAATGTTTTTTAAAAAGCTTAAAATTTGCTAGGCTACTATCTCAAAATTTTATAATAAAAGCTCAAATAATGAAGCCACAATTATTACCTGAACTTGCAATACGAAGCAAGGTATATTTTCTCAAGAATTTCTCCTGTAGTTGTTGATATACGAAGTAACCAATTATGGGCAGTCAGTGCTATGAGTGAGGATTTATAATCTGATGGATTGGGCAACATATCCCCCTAAAAATATTGAGATGTATTAAAAAAAAAATCGCTTACAAAAAAAAAAAGAAAGAAAATGACAAAAAACAGAATCCAAGATAAAAATAAAGCTGATTGGCCATGGAAAATTTGTAGTAATCAATATCCAAAAAAAGAACTTAACAAAATATTTAAATAAGTACACTAGATAAGAAATATGCAAAAACAATTGAAATAAGGAAAGATAAGATTATGGTAATTATTTTCAAAATTAACTCAATAAGTGAATCAAGCACATAATAGTACTTGAAATAATTTATTATTATTTATCACTAAGTAGTCAACAAGTATGAGCCAATAGTTAGAACAAACAGAGTATTATAAATGGTAGTGCTGTAGTAACAGTGACAACAAGAACAATGGCCATGTATAATCACTTAGCAATAAGAATCATAGGCTAAAACGGACATTTCTTTATTCTGAGACCTGTTTTCCCCTCAACAGAAATGAAAAGGGCAAAAGGGCAAATTATTCATTAGTCACTATAGCACTACAACACCCCCACATTAAAAGCTAAAATACACAGTCAAAGAAAGAACAGAAAGTGGGCCTGGTCACCAGTGATTTAAATAGTCCCCCAAAAGGGAGGGAATAACTGTTTGGGTGCACCTGTCATTGGGGATTTACCACAAGGTGGAAATCTCAGGAAGGAAAAGAAAAGAGAAACAAAAGCTTCTACTTTGTTTTATGGAATAAAAAGGAAGTTCTAAGAAGGAAAATTTAGAGAAGCTGAAAGTAATCCAGTATTTTCTTAGATTGTTAATGAACAGAAAAGAATGAAAGCATAGTACTTTTATATATATATACTCATGAAGAGCTGGCTTCCTTTTCAAATATTAGGAAAAGAAACAAAGGGTTTTTTTGTTTTGTTTTGTGATATATTCTTAAGCTAATTAATGTAAATTTTACACTAAACTCACAAGGTATAAACATTTTATTCTAAGACCTCTCTTGCAAGAGTCAGTCTCAAGATTTTAAAGTTTAAAAATATTAATACTATGCCTATTTAAAAAAACTAAAGTAGCAGACACAGTAGTTCTGAATTATTTTCCTGAACCAAAAAATTTTAATTCACACATTATCTCCAAAAAGAAGAGTGCTAATTTAAACATAGTTTCACATGAGTATGTTAATAACAATTCTTAGTAAAGAATTTTGCTTCATTTCAAATAAGAACAAAATGTTTAGGGCTACATATTTAAAGAGAAGTGGGAAAAGGAATTAAGTTACTATAAATTTTAGTTTTGCAAGATACTCTAAAATTTGAGTATTTTGTACTGGCATCTTCAAAACTTTTCTCAGTTATGAAAACACTAGTCTTCCTTTCACCAATGAAAATGAATTAAAAACCTAAAGATGTTAGAGCTACAACAGTTAATTTTACCTTTCAATAAAAAGTTAATTTCAGCTTTCAATAAAAAGTTTTCTTCAATAAAAAGTTAAATTTAGCTTTCAATAAAAAGTTAGGGAAGAAAATATAGATTGAAAGCATTCTGGTAATCACATGTACTACATAGCAATATCATACTATAATGTATACCTGAACCTACATAATGTAATAAACTCAGATCAATTTTTAAAAAAAGTTTTCTGATTTTTAAAAAGAAGCCTTCCATGGAAAGAGATTAAGTGTCTAGGAAAAAAATAGCTCCAGAAAACTATAATTTTATGAAAAATCAACTGCTTTCTTTTAAAAAAGAGTAATAAATTCAAAGTATAATCTCATCCTTCAAACATTTTTTTTTAGTTGCATATAATGAGATCTATTTTTCTTAAAGAACAACTACAGAATAGGAATATTTCCTAAATGCATTTAGAACATCGGTCCCATGAGGTACATTGATTTTACTGATATGATGAGATGTATTTAAAAATATGTCTCAAGAAAGGCAGTTCTGTGATCAAGAGTTTGAAAAAACGTATTAATCACCATTATCATCAAACACATTAATTTTAAAATATAATTAGTATTAAAGGCTCTGAGAAATAATTCTGTGAATGCTTAACTTTTTGAACTCAAAATATCACAAATGACTAAAATCGAATCCCTTCAACTCATTACCAACTACAATGTTTATTAACATATTAGAAAAACATCATTTTTCCTGAGTTTATAATATTATATAGGTTACAAGTGTGCAGAAATATAGTATGGCATTGATATAAACTACATGTGATCATCAGAAAGCTTTAAATCTGTGTTTTCTTGCCAAAATCAGGGCAATGCTGATTTGATGGAATAAGCTTACTCTAATACTTTAATTTTTATTTTCATCTTATTAATTTCCTAACAAGATTTATGAAGAAAATGCTTCAGAATCCATTTTTAAAGAGCCATGCAACATTAACTATTGCCCTATTTTATTGTTTCAGTATATAAAGTAGAATGACTCTTAAAACACTAAGAATAACTATAAACAAACACATATGCTGATAGAATTTAATCGGTTTAAAACTTTCTAGTCTTCAAGATTTATAAATGATATCAAAAAAATTTTTATAATATATATAAACAAAGGTTTTACAACAGAAATTATTTCAAGGGATTTAAAGATAAAATCTGTTCTTCAAGTCTTTCAAGATTTAGGAATTACCATGATATTTAAGTTTTATTCCTTTTTATACTAACAATAACTAATTCTTTAAGGTTATAAGTATTTTGGAAACAAATGCTCTAAAAACAAATCTTACCACTGGGCATTCCCATAATAAAGCATCCTCAATTTTTTCTGACTTGGAACATTTTGGCATTTCATAAAGTTTTCTTGGCTGGGATGCAACACTGGATTAAAAAAATATATAAATAAATGACCATACTTCTTGATAACTGAATCAATGTTTGCTCAAGTTTGAGTAATCTTTTTCAATTCAGAGATCTGGAATAACAAAATACTATCTGCTACTTTGCTTTCCTCTTAACTAAATATTACCACTTTTTTCTGATCACAAAGTTCTTAATACATGTTAAAATAGGATATAATTAAAATAGATTATAGATTATAAATAGATTAAAATAGATTATAAATCTAACAAAATAACCATTATTAACATTTGGTTGGTTTATCTCTAGTTTTTCTTTATATAATACTTACCTGCAGATTATTATTTCTTTATATAATACTTACCTGCAGATCCCTAGCTGACTCATATCTAATTCTTTCTACCTTTGAATATGATATATGTTAAATTCCAAGATATTTAAGATATTCCTAAACTATGATTCCAATTACTTAAAAATAAAAAGTAGTTTGCTAGTTACATTATTTTCGTATGAAAATTAGTAGATAAAAAATATTTGTTTCTCTCAAATTGCCTTTTAGAGAGTCTGAACAAGTTTATTCTTCTGCTATAATTGAACATTACATTTTTGATGTGAAAAAGTTATTTGCTTTATATTTCTTTGCTACTTACTACTGAATCATGATCATGTATGTTTTCATTTTCTGAACTGATGAACTTTAAAAAAAACTATAATTTAGAGAAAACTTTCAAGTGACAATTTTGTTCACCATTGATGTTTTCTTACTGATTCAAAGGTTTAAACAGAATTTCACAGGCATGAAAGCAACTTCTTATGTGATTCTAACCTATAAGGAAAACACATCTTAATGGTATATTAAAGAATTTTCAAACTGTTTAACATTAAGTCAATGGCGCTTACCCACATCTTTTAAAAAGAATTTAAAGCAGTTATCTTTAAATTGGGAAGGCTAGGAGATGGGCATGAGGTGACACCATGGAATTAGTGCATTTTTCCAGGTTTAATAATAGCATTATTATCATATAAGAAAATACTGATTTCCACTTCTAGTATGATAGCATAAGGAATTTTATAGGAGAGTATACTCCATGAAAACTTAAGAAAATTATGAAAGGGCAACTATTTAGTGTCCTGAGGGCATCCAGCAAAATGAAGATACTTATTCCAAAAAAATCTACTGTAGCTCATTAAGAATGAGCCTGTAGTGTGTTAGAACTAGAATCTCAGCTCAGCAAGATAAAGCAATGGCATGAAACTCCAACTATTCTCAGTTTACGGAGGACTACCTTCTAAAGAGGGTCAGGGTGACAGCACTTCTTATCCAGTCTTTATATACTTATTGGCTGGGACTAAGTCCTGACTGAGTGATGTCAACAAGTGAAGCTTCCAACTTCTACCTACTCTCTACTCAGGAGAAAATGATTCTACCTTGAGGGTCACATGCCTACGAAGGCCAGATCCCTGGCTGCCTTTATCCCTTTTCATAAAGCTGTTATTCTGTACTGATAGAGGCAATATCTGAAGCTTATGCCTCTGCCCCAACCATTAATACTCAGCTTTTAAAGCAGTGGAGTCACTCAGAGACATGCTAGCTATCAAAGATTTTGTTCAAAAGTAGGCCATAAAATACATAGTCCCTAGTCTCTTCTCAGAAAAATCTGAGTTCATCTGCACCAAAGTATGGAAAAGTTCTAGTCTCAGAGAATTCTTAATACTAGAGGAGGTTGTAGAAAAAGGCAAATAGAGACTGGTAGGTTCACTGATCATGAGGCTAAACTGTATGCTGGTTAATTCACCAAAGACAAACAGAGAAAGACTGCTGGGAGGAACCCTCTTGAGGTCAGAACAAGTATCAATTACTAAGTCAAAAGCAATCCTAACTTCTGAGTTATGGTCCAATTAGAGCTTGGAAATCATCACTCCTGTTCTGACAACAACAAAAAGCTGAACAAACTTAAAATCAACTCTTCTTAGATACATTAGAGAAATGAGCTGAGAAGGCAGACTGCTGCCCCCAAAACTGGAGTTGGATGCCAACAAATCGCAGCTTGTCTGAAGCAAAAATTCAGAAGTTACTGGAGTCAATACTAGGGAGCTAAAAACAAGGACACTAGATGAAACTTTAGCTTCTGATACTCAAAGCTACTACAAATAACAAAAGAGCCTAACCCGTAGACAAATAAACATAAAACTTCACTCTAAAGACCCATTTACTGCAATTTCTTTTAGCCAGTATATTACATTTTTTCAACAACAACAAAAAACACCAAAATCATTTTTACCAAATATATAGCAAACTGGCAATAGAAAAATTTTGCATGATAAAATGCAAAATACAAAGTTTGAAAAGACAAAGCAAATGTAGAAATTTTGGAATTATCGGCTTAGGAACTTGAAATAACTGATTATCAGGTTAAGGACACTTAGAAAAAGTGAACAAAATGCAAGAACAGATGAGTAATCAGAGATAAAAATCCTGGCAAAAAGTGAAAAATAAATGCTAGAAATCAAAATACCATAACATAAATTAAGACCATGTTTGATGTGTTTTTAAGTAGATTTAATACAGTTGAGGAAAGAATGAGTTTGAACATAATGTTACTAGAAACTTCCCAAACTAGAAAAGATGAAAGAATGATAAAAAGTAGAACAGAATATTCAAGAAATGAGAAAAGATGTAATGTATTCATAATGAGCATACCTTGAGAAGACAGAATAAAACAGAGTATCTGAAATAAAAGCGGCTGAGAATTTTCCAAAATTAATGATAGCCACCAAACCACAAATCCAGGAACCTTGATAAACAATCGAGGAGAAATACCAAAAATTCTACACATAGTTCCATAATATTCTAACTGTAGAAAGTAAGCACAAAGAGAATATTGTGAAAGTCAGAGGAAAACAACCACCTTACCTATTGAGTAATAGGTTAAAAATTTCATTGGACTTCTCTTCAGAAACCATGAAAGTAGAGAGTAAGGTGAAATATTTTCAATGAGTAAAGAAAAAAAGCTCACCAACCTAGAATTGTTTCCCAACAAATCATCCTTTAAAATCAAGGACAAGGATATAAGAATTTCTCAAATAAAAATTGAAGAAATGTGTTGCCAGTAGATCTGCTTTACAAGAAATGTTTAAATTTCTTCAGAGAGAAGTAAAATGATATAGACTAGAAACTTAGACCTACATAAATAAATGAATTGTGTTAGAGAAATAATAAAAGTTAAAAATATTTTTTTATTATCCTTAAGAAAAATATTTATTATTTTTACCAGATCTTCCCACAAATAATGAGGTTATTCAGTGATTATAGCTATGGATAAGTAAAACAAGTAACAGTCATGTTATAAAAGGTAGGAAGGAGTTATAACTGTTATACAAGATAACTACACTATTCATCAGATGTTACTGGATAGTGTACTGCAAGATCTAAGCAACCACTAAAATAGCTTAAGAAGAGGTGTATTAATATTCTGTGGCAAAAAAAAGGGAAATCATATAATGCTCAATTAAAACCAGAGAAGACAGAAAACAAAGGAGAAAAAAGCAAAGGCAATGAATAGAAAATAGGTACAAATATGGTAAGTATTAAATCAACTATATCATCAATCACTTTAAATGAGAAGTCTAAACACACCTACTAGAGATAGACTGTCAGAAGAGACAAAAAACCAACACTCAAATATACATTGTAAGAAACCCCCCTTTAATATAAAGACAAAGACAGATTAAATGGGATGGAAAAAAGACATACTATGTCAACACTAACAGAAAGAAAGCTGGAATAGCTATTTTAATTTTGACAAAGCAATTTTCAACAAGGAAAATGATCAGGACTAGAGCAGCATTACAAGTTATGTGTCACTTATAGATGTTTCAGGTGATGGACAGCATGTACAATGGCCCTAATAAAGCTACAATCCTAGGTGTGTATGGGTTATATCATCTAGGTTTGTGTAATTATACTGTGAGGTTTGCACAATGATAAAATCAACTGATGATGCATTTCTCAGACGGTATCTCTACCATTAAAGAATTAATGATTGTACATAATAATAAAGGGGTCACTTCAAGAAGACAAAAAATCCTTAATGTGCATGCATCTAAAAACAAAGTGTCAAAATACTTGAGACATAAACTAACAGAAGGAAAACCTATTATAATTGGAAACTTCAAAATAACTTCTGTCAGTAACTGACAAGACCCAGCAAACAGAAATTCAATAAGGATATATACTTGAACAGTACTATCAATCAGCTGGATCTAACTGACATATATAGAATACTTCTTTCAACAATATTGTTCTCAGGCTCACATGAAACAGTCACAGAGAGACCATAATCTAGACCATAATATATACCTTAATATTTAAGAGACTAGAAATGATGTGAAAAGTTTAGTCTCAGACCACAATGGGATTAAATCAGAAGTGAATAACAGAAAGAGGGCTGGAAAAATCTCAAAATATTCGGAGCTTTAACAACACACTTCTAGAGGGAGGAGGGAGAGGGAAAAAAAAATAACACAAGTTGTAACCTAAAGAACAAAATAAAATAAAATTAAAAAAAAAACACTTCTAGATAACACATGCATGAAATAGTCTCAAGAGAAATATAAAAATATTTAATAAAATGAAAATAAATATAAATCGATATTCATGGGATGCAGCAAAAACAACACCTAGAGGGAAATGGTAACCATCTCACGTATTTATTAGAATAGGAGGGGGGGCTTCCAGGTTGGTGAACATATGGACATTCAGGTACATGGGCAGGCTCAGAGAGCAAAGGAAGCTCTGTGCTCCATCCTACATACCTTGCTCTATGCATCTATTCCATCTGGGTAAAGGGTAGAGCATTTCTCTATGAGGTGATGAAAACGTTTTAAAAATAACTGCAATAATGGTGCCTATATGAATACTGATGTTTTATCAAATTCATATTCAATAAATTAAAAAGTATTGCATCTCGCACTTCAAATGAGTGAACTGTATGCTACATGAATTACAACTTAACAACATTTTAGAAGAAATATATTTTTTAGAGATGCAAACTCAACTATGGCATGATGTTTAGAATAGTATTAAATAGGATGGGGTGAGGATCTGTAAAGCAAACGTGTTAAAATAGTGACAGACTTTGAATCTAGGTAGCCAGTATATGGGGATACTTTCGCAAGTCAAAAATTTTTTTCTCTTAAAACAAAATAGATGACTACTTCCAGAAAAAAAAATTATTTTCTAAAGCAACATTTAAATATGAGATATTGGTTCTCTTGACTCTGGTATCCTTTAAGTAGAATAAAATTTTATACAGTAAACTCTGGACATCTACCATTTTTGCCTTCACCATAGTTAAGTTTAAATTGGTACTTAGAAAGATGAAACCTGCAACGTTATATTTACAAAATTTTTAAATTACACCTATTTAAAAACCTACTCTTCTTTTGAAACTATTTTCTGATCTACTGCAGTTAACTGCAATATAAGCATGTGGCCCTATAAAAACTAGAGATAAAACCAACAGTGTAGTGATTTACAGCAAAAAAATTTCTCTAGAAAGATACCTGCTGACACAGCACCGATAATTGTCAAAATATATTCTTCCTCTCTCATAGATTATCGGTGACTTGGAATAAGTAGTCCAAACATTCTCAAATTTAGTACTTTCCTGAAAAACACAAGGAATTTCAGTTTAAGAAATCTCACAAGCTTCTATTGCACACCATTTTAAGTTGGAGGGTTAAATGTACAACTTCCCAAGAAATTACTATGTCATTTAAAAACAGTGTCCAATATATATCTTCCTCACTTTTGCTCATATTAGGTGTTAAGTGGGGGTGGATCAACTTTCACAAAGACTGTTGGCAATGAGATAGCTTAAAACCGAAAATACCTGGCGGTCCTACTACCACTTATTTACTAGCATCAAAGCAAGGATTTCCCCCTCCCAATAACATGAGACCTAAAAGTTGGGCTCTATCAGAGAAAAACTGCACCCCAGCAGCAGGCTGGACCACCAGGCACCACGCTGCCTTTGGCCCCGCTCTGCTGGCCGGTGGGCGGTCACCTGGCAGACCAGGACCCGCAGGATGCCCAGGTTCGTCCTCTGCACCACGCCTGCGTCGCGCGTGTAGAAGCCCTGCGCCCGGCGACTCAGCTGATGGCACACGTTGGGCTTCCGGGTGGGGCCCATGGAGCTGCGGGTCGGGCACCGAGTTAGCTGGCCGACAAGGGGGGGTGCCCCTCACTCCCGCGCGGGACAGCGGTCGCTATCTTGAAACTTCTAGGCCTTATCTCCCTGGGCTGCACCGAAAAAATAACACGGGGAGCAGGACAGAGGGTGCACGGCCCGGGGCGAGAGAGGGCAGCGGCGGCGCCGCTTAGGAGCAGAGAAGAAGGAAGGAAAGAGTGCCTCGCTCTCGGCCGGCCCCTAAAACGCGCTCCGGCTCTGGACCTAGCTGCGGAACCGCGTGACGCCCCCGTAAGGCGCGGCCTGCCAGAGCCGCTCCCTCACCCGGAAATGTAGTTCCCAGAGCCCTCTGAGGGACGGGGCTTGTTGCCAGAACTACAGTTCCCAATAGGCAGTGGGGAACGCGCTCCTGCCCCCCGCACGCCTCCAATCCGCGTCGCCCCGCCCTGTCCCCGGCCCGAGCGGAGGCTGCGCTGTTGAACTGCTGCGCCTTTCCGGGTTGCGCGCGCGCGGGAGAACCCTGGGGGCGCTGTGCTGCCGCCTTCTGGTCCACGTGGCCTGTGTGCTCCCTTCGCTGGGGCTTGGTCCCTTGCCACCCCCGGTACTCCCACGCCTCTCAACCCCCGAGTTTCTGAGAGGCTCTGCCCGATTGCCCAGCGGGGCGCTGTATCAAGTGCGACCCCGCCGGAGCAGCGTTCTGTGGTAAAGGTACGCCCGGCGGCTTTGTTTTCCGTCGCACTTAGGACTTTGTGCATCAGGTTGACAGTGAAACGTTTGGGGTCTGTAAGCACTGTGCTTTTGTTCTGTGAGTTAATGGAGGCAGGTACTGGCTTTCTCCTCAAACTGGGCCTGAATTACTCGTCCCCGACGCACGCCCTTCTGTGGCCTGAAAATACAGACTGGCTTTGCGGTAATTGCTGCATTTCCCTTCCTCTTGCCTCCTTTCCCACCCTTTTCCATATAGGGATAAATTATGAAATGTGTATTGCCTTAGTGGACTGCCCGAGATATTCCACGTTGATTCCGTGAAGTAAAAGAACTTTGTTAAGTAACCCTGCCTATAGGGTTAGAGTTCCCGGAACACTAGTATTTCAGTAATCATGCACCAGATATATGCCATTGTTCTCAGTCCCTGTAGCGGGTATTGGCATCTTCCACTTGGGTTTGACATGTTCACAAGTGCTCAAGAGCCTTGTCACATTTGACCGACAGAATAGTACAATACTGGGTGCTTCAGATCACAATTCAAGTGTTAAGTAAAATTTTGCTGTGTCTGTTTTTAACTCTACTGAATTTCTTTCGGGGCCTGTGATTTTGTTGATTTTTCATGACTTATTTTCAGCATATATGGAGTGCTTTGTGTATTTTTAGAGAGCACTATAATAGTTAATTTGGTAATTCATGAATGCAGCTGTCACTGAGAAAGCTGAAACCAAGAAAAGATAACTGGATTTTCTTTGGCTTAAATGAAATTCAGATCTTTGCTGAATTGAATTCATCATCTCTATTCTCCTTCCCCTTCACCTCTACTTGTTTATCTTCCCATGATCTTTATCTCATCACCAAGTCACCCCAGGGGCCTTCATTCTCGATGTCCTCCTTCCCTCCCCCACAATGAAGTCCTTTTGATTCTAACTCTTATCCCCTGCATAATTTAGGACCTCACCATTTTATCACATTATTCTATTAAGTAACTTCCTTTTTTTGCTTTATTTGAATACTTTCATTCCAGCCCGCCACACTGCTGCCAGAATGATTTTTCTAGAGCACAAAACTGTCATTTTCGTACTAAAATCTTTCAGTGGCTCCCAATCATGAGTAGCAGAATTTCTCAAAAACAGGTAAATACCCAGGGTCCTCTGTTAATATTTCCAGTATGTTAAATATATGTAAACATAAAAACTAAAAACTCCTTATGCTGTGTCTTTTATTTTTATTTATTTATTTTTTGGAGACTGGGTCTAGCTATTTTTGCCCGTGGAACCGCAGGCTCACGTTTCCCAGGGTACCACAGACTCAAGCAATCCCCAGCCTCAGCTTCCCAGGTAGCTGGGATTACAGGCACGCGCCACTACACCCAGCTATTTTTTTGGGACTAGGTCTCGCCACGTGCCCCTCTTGGGATTCAAATCATGATCCCTGGCCCCGGCCTTGGATTACTAGGCTGCTAACTACAGGCATGTGTCACCATGCCCGGCCCTGCTGTGTCTTTTAAACAACGATAACATTCAAACAGTTGTATGTTAGATGAAGCAAAACTGTAAAACCTATAAATTCAAATGAATCATTATTGTCTGTCAGCAGTGAGACTTTTTGCTGGACCCCCCCAATACTTTTTTTTTTACCTGATACTCTAAAAGCAAGTGGTTACTGCCTTTTGCAGCTTAACTTCTTTATAGAAAGGCCTGTCCATATTGTTCGTGTCATGAGAGATTATTCAGTGTCCTCACTGCTTTATTTAAACCACTGCAAAACCTTACTTTATTGAATTTGTCACTATTTCATTTGATTTCCCTTGACAAATATCGTTTACATATGTTTCTACTTTTTATTCATTAACTTTTTTTTGTTTGATTCCTAGTGCACACCTCAACCAAAATACATGAACTGAACTCTTATGATGTAGTTAAGATGTGGTCATTAAGGTAATTGGAGTACCCTTTTGTTAATTTTTTTATTTTTTTATTTTTAGAGTTCCAAAATTGAATATACTAATGTTTTTCCCAAAGAAATCTCCTAACCTTGAGGTAATATGCAGAAATCCCTAGAAGTCTGTATAGGGACCTTAAAGGACAAAATTTCTTAGAATAGTGTAGAGGGTATTTTATTATCTGTATCTTGCCCAGATTTTCAGCCTCCTCTCTTTATCCTTTACATTTGCTCTGTAGTGCTGACATGATGCCCACTTACACAACCTAATGTGCCTTTACATTTCAATTTATTCTTGTCTGGACTTCTCCTTTCCTTTTCTTATTTTTCTCAAGCTATCCCATCTGTATACTTTTCCTGACCTCTTATCGTTGTCATAAACTTTCCTTTTCTGACATGTTATTCTGGGTACTGTAATTGTAACCTTTATTAGAATTTTCATTTGTCTCTCTTCCCACGTAGTGTTTTGTGTTTGTGTGTGTGTGTGTGTGTGTGTGTGTGTGTGTGTGTGTTTTGAGACTAGGTCTCGCTCTTTTTGTCTCAACCAACTGATCAAGGTTAATCAATGGTGTTAAGTCATGCTCATATCATATACCCTTGATATGATGTGATAAAAATGGCATGACACATTAGTAGTACTCCTGGAAATTGTAAAGGCCTTCAAAAACAAAGGAAGTCTAAGAAACTATCAGAGTCAAAGAGGAGCCAAAGGGTACTTGATGACTAAATGTAATATGATACCCTGGATGTCTTCCTAGAAAAGACATTAAGCAAAATGAAGGAAATCTAAATAAAGTACACACTTAAGTTAATAATAATACATTATTATTGACTTAGTAATTTCAACAAACATTTTATACTAATACAAGATTTTAACAATAAGGGAAACAAAAAAAAAAAACAAAACAATAAGGGAAACAACATCAGGAAAATGAGAATTCTCTCTACTATCAGTAACTTTTCTGTAATCTAAAATTTAAAAAGTTTAAAATGTTTTCTAAAATGCAGTAGATGTTATAGATACCACGATGTAGAGGCTGCATAACCAGCATAACATTTGGTCAAAAAGATGAACTCAGATACCAGACTTGCCTCTGTTCTGATCTTAGCCTCACCACTTAACTGCACAAACATAATTACTATAAGGGAAATTACTTCTCTATGTCTCAAGGTACTTACTTGTCTGTTAAATGGGTTCTTGGTAGAATTAAATGAGTGAATATATGTAGAACACATAGAATAACGCCTAGCACATAACAAGCACTATATAATTGTTTGACTTGTATTTATCATTATTACTTTACATCAATCTGCTCTTTAGTTTGAGGGCCGAACTGAATCTATTTTTCAGCGTGCTGGTTTTTAGGTTGGCATTCCAGCAAAACAATATCTGTAATGCTTTGTTCATAAGGGGAAATTCACTAAGATTGTAAAGATTTAAGAGAATTTGAGGGCTCCTAGTCCCAGTTTTATACTTTTTATATCAGTTGTCTGATGCAAGCACCACAAAGCCTGACAGGATCTACTTTTTATGGGCATAGATAAGCCACATAGAAATTCTGAAATTATCTTTGATTTTTCAAATAGATTCCTTATTAAGATCTCTACTTCCTTTGTTAAACTTTGTCTTATAGTATAAAACGTTGCCTACAGTACAGATCCATCAGATTTAGGATTTAACTTCTAAAATTTTGGTGATATTTAAAACAAAAATGCAATGTGTTATAGAAATATGTTTAGACTTTTTACTTCTCTGTCTAAAATACATGTCATGTCTTTAGAAAACTGCTTAGAGAACACAATGTAGGTAGAATTGTTTACTGAGTAAAAGGTGGAATATTGAGTTAAGAGACCTGTTTGGAACATGGACTTTTTTAGGTGTATGGTCTAGGTGAGTTTAGCCTCAGCTCCACATCTGTAAAATTCTGGTAACCTCAATGCTTGTCCTTCCTTCCTTCCGTATAGGATTGTTGTAAGGATTAGGTGTAAAAATGAATGTGATAGCATTTTGTAAGTTGTGAAAGTCTATACATATATTACTTGTTATTGTGATTTTCAGGTTTTCAATCAGAGTAAAACTCTAATGTAGCTTTAGTTCTATGAAGTGTTGTAATCGCCTGCACACCTTGTTTATTATGTAATATGGTGAAATCACCTGAATTTAAAATGCCTCTGATGGTATATTTTCTCACAAGACTTTAGTTTTAGACTTTAGTTTTCCTTGGTATAAAAAGTATATTGTTTTAATCTGGGATTATCTCCTTCAGGTGGCAAGCTGAGGAAATGGTTTCCAAACTTCACTGAAATTAGCTAGATAGAGAACACGGAAGTGTATTCCTGTGATTTGGGGAAGTTGTCTCCATGGTCACAGACCCTCTTAGCCTGGTGTGAAGCTGACCAGCAGAGGGCGTACAAGGTTTCCCAGAATCCTGGCTGGACAGACCTAATGGGCACCCTCTATGTCTTCTGCCTGATGATTAGCAAGTACTACAAATGAAAAGACTAGCACATCAGAAATGGTTACCAAATGGAAAGAGGGCAGCCATGATAGCAACAGCAGAGTAGCAAATACTGTTCTCCATAATTGGTGAATAGGAAGTTTTTGAGTAGTTGGAACTTGGCATCCTAGTATGAGTTGTCTATTTTCTACCTTCTTTTCCTTTCCAATAATTTCCTTCAGCCTTCTTTGCCTTTGTTTTCTCACTATTTGCAATTGTCTGCCTTAACCTGGTTTAACAAACTGGAATCTTTAAAAGCAACCTTTCACTTTTCACTAGTCTTTTTTTTTTTTTCTTTTTTTTAAAGACTAGGTCTCCTTATGTTGCCTGGGGTAGTCCTGATCAAGTGATCCCCAGCCTCAGCCTCCCAGGTAGCTGGGACTACAGGTACCTGCCATCCGACCAGCTGTTTTTTTCAAGACCAGGTCTCACCTTGTTGCCCAGGGTAGTCTCGAACCCACAAACTCAAGCAGTCTCTGGTCTCTTTGCCTCCCGGTGCTTGGATTACAGGCATGCACCACCACACCAGCTTCACTAGTCTTTGATCCAGCAGGCTACAGCAGCCTACTTGAGTTCCCTCACTAGGCTCTTAGAGATTCTCTGGCATCTTTTTCACTGTGTAAATGGGTGACTCAAAACTGGGAAACTTTGAAACCTTTCTAGTGTTCTGGTCATTTCATCACCCCCCCCTCCCATCCTTCCCAAGTGTGATTCTTCTATCCATCTATTGAGTTTATATACTTGTGACTTAATCTTTTATTATTTTCTGATTATGAGGGTAATTTTTGTTTATTTAGAAAAAAGAACATTTTGAGATATATAAAGAAGAAAATATAAGGATCTCTTTGAACATTTTAACCAGAAATAACACTGTAAATTCTTCCAGATTTTTCTCTGCCTATATATATTTACTGGTCTATATATACATGTACTTTTTTTAAAAAATGGATCATAATATATATAGTCTTTTAGTATCTGACTTTTCTCCCCACTAATGACTCATGGATTTAATTTTAGTAAATTTTGGCTTTTAGCAACATTTCCAGTAGCTACATAATTTTCTCTTACGTGGATATATAATAATTTAGCCAATCTTCTAAAGGCTTTTAGAATTATTTGCAGTTTTTCCATTCAATGTACCCATAAGTGCTGTGACAAAAGTCTTAGTATATATTCTGATTATATTCAGATACATTTCTAGTAATGGAATATTTTATCAGTTTTCTTATTTAAAAATTTTCAAATGTATTATCAAAATTCCCTCAGGTGAAGTCTGTCAGTGCAGTCTCCCCTCACAGTATATTAAGGTGCTTACTCCTGCATGACACTTTTTATAGGTAGTGTTTTTTTTTTTTTTTTTTTTGAGACAAGGTCTCGCTGTTTTTGCCCGTGGAACCGCAGGCTCTCGTTGCCTGGGGTACCACGGACTCAAGCAATCCCCAGCCTCAGCTTCCCAGGTAGCTGGGATGACAGGCGCGCACCACCACACCCAGCTATTTTTTGGAACTAGGTCTCGCTACGGGCCCCAGGCGGGACTCGAACCGCGATACCTAAGCCCCGGCCGCTTCATAGGCTGAAGCTTACAAGCACGAGCCACCGTGCCCGGCTATAGGTAGTGTTTTGCTTTTATCAAACTGAGTAGTAAGTTGTCATGCTATTTAAAAAAAAAAAAAAGGTGACTTTCCACTCTCCGCTCATCCTAGAAAATTAATCTAAAGTAGTGGTTTCCAAGCTTTTTGTTCTTGGGACCCCTTGACACTCTGAAAAATTATAAAGACCCCCCCAGGAACATTTGTTATGTGGTTTAGTTAATATTTACTATATTGGAAGTTAAACCTAAGGAAAACTTAAGCATTTATCTGTGATAATAATAATAAGCCCATTGCATAATTACATAATGCCATTTTTTAAAAAAATCATTTTCTAAAAGAAAAAAATTAAGAAGAGTGGTATAGTTTTACTTGTTGCAAATCTATTACTACTGGGCCTAAAAGAAGATAACTCGATTCTTATATTTACTTCTTCATTATATCTGTTATGATGTGCGGTTCTGGTTGATACATACGAAGAAATCTTATTTCACACAGAGATATAAGTACTTAGAAAGGGGAGAAGTACTCAAATAGTCTCTTTAGATGTGTATAGATATTCTCCTTTGACACCAGATTTCAATAAGTGGTAGTTTCTTAAAGGTTAATTTCAGTGTATTTGAAATCATATCAGTGAACTTTTCATACTCTTACATTAAAATCCATTGGTCAGTCTTGTATTTTGAATGGATCTCTTGACCCATGCATGATTTTGTTATAGTGTACGTTTAATCACTGGAAAATAGTTGTTCACTGTGTTTTACAGGTCTTCCAAATGTTGACATATTTCAATACATAATAACAAAAATACTTTATTCTCATCAGTGTAGTATTTAAATATATGAAAGATATTAGGCTCACAATGAAAGCAGGTTTTCTAGAACTCTAATTTTTGCTTCAAAAGTTTAATTTTATCAATGGCAATAAATAGTAATAGTTGTTTTCCTGACAAGGTTACCGGTTTATTTATTTACTTATTTATTTAGAGACTAGGTCTCGCTATTTTTGCCCATGGAACCTCAGGTTCCCGTTGCTCGTGGTACCACAGGCTCAAGCATTCCCCAGCCTCAGCGTCCCAGGTAGCTGGGATTACAGGTGCGCACCACCATGCCCAGCTAATTTTTGGGACTAGGTCTCACTACGTGTCCCCAGCCGGATTCAACCCACGATACCTGGCCCCTGCCGTGGCTTCCTAAGCTACCACCTACAGGCATGCGCCACCATGCCCACCCTTTACAGGTTTATTTTTAAGAAAAAGCCAAAATAAAAATGGTATTCTATCCTATGGACTGTTCACCATTTTTATTGCTTCAGCAAAGATACACTTTAGTGAAACTGGCTTTTTTCCCTAATGCATTGTTGGTGATGATGCCCTCCAGTGCCAGTGCAGTTAAATCTCTGCCGTGATTCAGGCTAAGGTACTAGCACACAGGCCATGCATCATTACCATAGTAAAGGGGAAAAGAGGGAACTAACATGTTGTTAGTACTACGAAAATAATTCTGACCGTTTATAGAACCCTTAAAGTGTCATAGGAGCCCCTGGGATCCCTGGTCAACTCCATGAGAACCCCTACTCAAAAGTGGAACCCATTCTCTTAACTGAAGAATAGTTTACCAATAATTTTTAACCCAATTCTAGCCAATGAAGTCTGAGAGCAGGTCAGCTGTGGAGCTTAAGAGAACATTTCCTTATCTCTAAAAAGAGATGAAAGAAGTGATCTTTTCTTTTTTTTCCTCTATTGGGTATTGCCTTGTCACTGTGATGTCTAGAATTGCTGCAGCCATATTATAACTGTGATAAAGATATCCCAGTATGAAGAGTAAAATGGAAAAATGACAGGAACCTTGGTCCTTGGTGACATTACAGAAATACATACTGAAACTTCGACCTTATGGACTTCCAGCTATAAGAGATATTATCCCCTTATTATGTAAGCCAGTTTGAATAGTCTTATGTAACCTGTAGTCAAAAGCATCACCAAATTTTTTGTATTATTAGGTGAACAATTTTACATGTTTAGTGGCCATTTGCTTTTCTTTCATGGCTACTTGTTGATAGCATTACAACATTTTCTACTCAGGTCATTTCTGATTATTTTCCAAGCATTTCTTATATATTACTAATATTAGTACACTGTAGTATTTTTCAGGTATTTCTTATATTTCTTATTTCAGGTATTTCTTATTTCAGGTATTGCTTATTTTATAAGCAATCTATGTATTTTACTTTCTTTTTATACTTTATGGCTTTGGTACTATGCTTAAAACAGTGTTTTCTGTCCTACTTTTTAGTGGGCAGTCATATATGTTTTTTCTAGGCCCATTAAGTCCCTCCCCCCGACATTAAAGTTTAATTGATCTGGAATTAATTGTTCTGTTGAACATAAAGTAAGGATATAACTATTTTGTTTTTCTTCAAATAGATAGTCCGTTTATTTAACTTTTATTTGAATAGGCCAGCTTTAACCTGCTGATTTGAAATACTCATTTTATTACAAATAGAATTCTTAAATATATTTTGACTAGTTTTTGGACTTTCCTACTCTATTCCTCTCTTGACTGCATACTCTGGCACTATAAACACAGCCAAGGTATACTTGTTTTATAGTGTATCATAATGTCTAGAAAGATATTATGTTGCCCATACTCCTTTAATCCTACCCTACCACAACCAGCATTACTCATTTCCCTCCAGTATTTTCCTGGCACTTTTTTACATGTTTACTCTTCTAGATGAACTGTTAAATTGCTTGTTAAAGTTCCCAAAAATCATTTTTGGAATTTTGATTAAAATTAATTTTATAGATAATTTTAATGACAATTTGAGTTTTTACAGTATTGAAGTTTCTGCTCCAGAAACCCATATACTGTCTTTCTACTTATAAAATTATCTTCCAAAACCCACTGTAGAACTGTTTAGCTTTCATCAATTCTATAAATTTCTGGCTAAGTTTATTCCAACGTGATTCATATTATTTTTTTATTGCAATCTAAGAGGAATCTGCCTCCCCTGTATGTTTTTGGTTTTTGCTATTGATACTGAAAAAGAAAACACTTAGCTCATATTTCCAGATAGTTTTGGTTTCTTAAAAAAGAATAAGCACAAAGGATACTATCATTTGTGGTAGTACAGTGTGTACTGTGTGAACTTGATTTATGAGGTATGACTGTTTTCGAACTGTTCAAGGAAACAGAATATACTGGAATCTTTTATCTCCATGAATATAATCCTCCCAAACTGACTATGTTGGGGATATATACATTTATGGCAACAAAAAACACACTATTCTTTTAAAAAAAGGAAAATATGATCCTGCAGCAAAGAGTTTACCATCACTGAGGACATGAAAAAGAGTCAATAGAATATTTTCTGAAAACTGAATTTCAAAGATGCCTGTTACTGGAATAAATAGTAATCTCTTAAAGTCACTTACCTTGAAAGGTCAATACTTGTTCTGATGTACAATTTTGGTTTTTTCGTGAAACAGCATTACTTAATAGACACACCTTAACAGGTGACAAAGAGATAGCTGATGAAGTTTATGTGTTTATTGTTTGAAAAGTATCATCCTGGAAAAAGAGAGGGGAAAAAAATGTCACTCCTTTAATGAGATTTTTTTTCTTTTTTTCTTTTTTTGGTATTAATAGGCTTCAAGTTGCCCTATGCAGTATGAATTGACAGTGTTCAGGAAAATGATATTTGTCAAGTTTTATAAGCTCATTTAAAATGAACAAATTTCTTTTCATACACATTATGTATTTAAAATGCATGTATGGATTAGCTTGGTATCTTAATCACCATTTAAAGCATTACTATAGAAGATGTGACTTTGAGTTCTTGCCAGCTGACTTACAGATGATTTTAGAAACGACATTTTATGATAGTTGAAGATTACTAAAGTTTCTCTACATCATGTGGTCCTTGGAACAGTTTAAGAATTAATATTTTCAATTCTTAAGTAGCTTCCTGTGGCATTTTTATTCATTGTTTTAAAAAAATCATTTTAAATTTATTTTTTAATTTATATGATTTCTTGGAATAAGGTTTATTATGTATTTGGTAAAGAATGATCATATTTTTTTCTTCTGTATGAAGAATCTGCTCTAGCTCAGAATCTTATGTGTGACCTTTCAGTCTTGCCTAGACATTTACAAGACTTCCTGGAAGGCCTCATGGGGAAAAGCTGCCATACTCATACCAGGATTAGTACATAGTGCATTGTAGTTTTCTGAAAGGATTGTTGCCAAGGTCCCTTTGGGCAGCCATATTTATGTGTATATCTGTATTCTTAGCCTAACTTCCATTCAGAAGATTCCAACTGGGAATCGCTGCTGAGATACTTTTTCCACTTTGACTGTTAGAAGGATCCATAAAAAGGCAAAACTTGACCCCTACTGGGGCTATATCACCGGGAAAAATGAAACACTGTGGAGCTGATGTTGACCTCCTGGTTGTACTATGGTAATAAGCAAAAAATTTGATTGTTACTTTCTCTTTGGTTTGTCCTAATTTACCACCTTAACACCAGATCACTTGGCATTAAGAGATGAAAATGTTGTTCCTAATTATTTTATTGTGTGACTTTACCTTTTTAATCTCTAAGTGGTGCCCTTTAGAAATGTTTCTGTAATTAGCTGAATAATAATTTCACTTTACATTTATGAAATACTGTGTCATTTATGCTCTTTGTAAGAACTCTGTGGCTTAGGAATTACCTCCATTTTACAAATGATTCTATAGGCTTAGGCAAAGTAAGGAATATTACCTAAAATCTTGATTATTAGGTGGTTGGACCAGAATTTGAATTTGAGGCTTATTCTGTTCTCTGGCCAACATTTTTTACTGTACCCCCTGATTTTATTGACAAGTTAGGCTTTGCCTTTTTGGAAGTTGGAACTGCTTTAGATCTGTTTAAACCAAAAAGTGCAGTGGAAAGCTTGATCTGGTTTTCTTGAAGCCTTTTAGAAACTGTAGAAAGAATCATGGTAATGGTTACAATAGCAAATAAAGTTTAATGAGTGCTTACTATGCTACATATATGCTGTATGGATCATCTCCTGTAACCTTCCTATATTTTGAAATTGTCTTATTAGCAACATTCTATTGAGGAAATTGAGATTAACAAAGTTTTGTGCTAGAGGTTTTGTCATAGTAAGCATAGATGCAACTAGATCATAATTATTTCCCTTCTTGCCCGAAATTGCTTCCTAGAGAAAATTGGGATCAATCTGCCCTACTTAGGGGTATTTCAGCTGTTAAGGAGTAAGACTAGAATTATCTGGAACAAAATTTTCTAATACTGTATTTCTCAATGTTGGGAAAAATTGTAAATCTTCATTTAAAGGGAAAACATTCTCTGATCTCTGTGTTGATTTAAATTATTATTACTATATTGTTATACAAATCTAGATGTAAACTCCTGCATTGAGCGCTTATTCATCTATAGCATTAAAGTAGTACAGCTATAACCATGAAAGCAATAAAATTGACATCATAGTAATGTGACTGCTGATGATTTATCAAAACTGAATTGAAGCTCTGTAAACAAGGTGTTGACCATCATCACATAGGTTCTTTTGACGTCAGTCCATCTGTACTATTGTGTGTTGTTTCTTCCCAGTTCCATTACCACTTTTCTCAATTCAGGATACTGCAGAATATTTTCACAGTGTGCAGTATACTCATGTATCATTTCCATATTATTTCTGTGCTGCTATGCTAGCTATATCATAAATATACAAACACAGACTCTGAAATCAAATAGCACTTGTTTGTTTGCTCCTCTTGATTTTATATTTAGATTACTATCATAATGAAAACTCAGCTTAAAAACTTGCAATAGGATCTTAGTTTGACAAACCCTGTGTTAATAAATGTGTCCAGTGGGGGATTGTTGCTGAGAAGCAAGGGATACAGATCTTTATATTATGACTTTCAGAAATGTAAAATAGAGCAGTGTGTATAAGTCCATGTAGAAATGTTTTCCTTTCATAGGTACTCATGGCTTGGCAGTTCTAGCCACAGTTAAGAGCCTTTCTTTCAAGCAGGATTTTCTTATTATTATTACAGTGTTGCTTTTTTTGGTTACTAGATGACACTAGTTAACAAACTCAGAAGGTCTAATTACTAACCTGTCATTATCTTCTGTCTTCTCCTTGTTTCTATTAAACACTTTCTTCAGTCACACCCGGCCTGTGTCCTTTCTCCTCTCTCCTCTTTATTTCTAGTTATTTTGGGGGGGAGGGAGGCTTACATCATGGTCATCAATCATCCCTTAATCCTCTAATCCTACCATCCTAAATCTCCACCCCTTTCTGTACTGCCAGCCTGGACAGGCCTAAAGTAGATAAAACCAAATATTTTGTCCCAGACTGTCAGGTTGTAGAGATCCCAGAACTACTGCATAGGTTATGGTACTTTTACATATAACAGAAAACTCAAAATGTAAACATTTAAAGAAATATATAAAATATAGGTAATGTAATAACGAAAATATTCCAGAAGTGGAACTGGCTTCGAGTGAAATTTAATGCAACTACTTAACAGTGAGAGGGAGCTCACTTCTTTTTCCCCACCTTTCCTTCCTCAGAGTTGACTTCATCCTGAAATTGTTCCTTGCCTTTCTAAATCCAGGTCCACTCATAACGCTAAGATGGTTTTTGTTTTGAACTGAATTGCATTCAAAATTTCTATGTTGAAACCCCAAACCCCAAGGTAATTGTATTTGGAGGTAGAGTCTTTCTGGGGATAAATAAAGCTAATTGAGGTCATAAGAATGGGTCCCAAATCCATTAGAATGTGTCCTTGTCAGAAGTGGAAGAGATTTGAGAGCTGGCTCTTTTCACATCTCAGACAAAAGGCTGAGATGGTGTCCTGTGTATAAGGACACCATTAGACTACAGTTTTCTACAAGTCAGAAAGAGGCCTCAATGGAAACCAACTCTGGCGCCTTGGATTTCTAGCTTTTAGAACTGTGAGAAAGTAAATTTCTGTTGTTTAAGCCACCCAATCTGTGACATTTTGTTAAGACACCTTTTGACAGCTGAGGGACTTCATGTTTCCTCTTACAAGTCTAACAGGTATGAAAATTATCTTTGTCTCAAAATCTCTAACAGTCAACTTAAGATACATTCTGTTGGGCAGGAAAGTTACATGATTACCTATGAATCAGTCACTATGCCCAAAGGTTTGGAACCTGCTGACTGGCCTACCATGGGTTATATAGTCCATGTCTGGCTTCAGCTAGTTCCTCTGTAGCTTCTCTGAGCTCCCAATTCCCTGAGCATTTGGGAGTGGGAGTGAGCATTCAGGAGGCAGCATAAATGATTTTTAAGCTGAGCTGCAGTAAGATGGGCCAAATATGTTATCTGATATTCCTTGACTCACACATTACTGGTTTCCTTCCCCCCCCTTTTTTTTTCAAAAATAAAAAATTAAATACTAATAGTATGTTTACTCCTCTTGGTTTTATATTTAGATTACTATTCTATTCCTCGCTTTCTATGTTTTCTTTCTTGAAGCCTCTTTCTCCATCAAGAGGAGAGCACTGGTAAAGAACTCTTTTTTTTTGCAGACTAGGTCTCGCTATTTTTGCCCATGGAACTGCAGGCTCTCATTGCCCGGGGTACCACAGACTCAAGCAGTCCCCAGCCTCAGCTTCCCAGGTAGCATGCCACCATGCCCAGCTATTTTTTTGGAACTAGGTCTCGCTACGGGCCCCAGGCAGGACTTGAACCACATTCCCTAGGCCCGGCCGCTTCATAGACTGAAGCTTACAGTCACGAGCCACTGTGCCCGGCAGAAAGAACTCTTGTAACAGTTCTCCTTCCAGTACAAACTCACCTATTCTCATGCAGCATACATGAGATTGTAACTGACATCTTTCATAGTTAACTTGCTTTCTGTTTACGTGCTTTCTGTCCTGTCATAAACCTTGTTTGTTACCAATCCATCTCTTTCCAGTATCTTGTTTTTCTTTTCAATGTTAGATTTGCTCACATTCTATGACAATAACCAAGATTCTCTGCAGCTTAAGAGATAATCTTTCACCAAACTCTTTTCCTCTCCACTACCTGTTAGAGTCATCTACAATCAGTATCTCCCTTCCCCATTGACCTAATGATTTGTCTTTCATTTTGTGGCCACAGCATTTCATTTGTTTTGATAAAGACTATCATTCATCTGTTTCCAAAACCAATTATTTCCTTATAGATAGTTATATTTTAAAAATTTATTGGTATTTGATTTTATAAGCTGACTCTTTTTCCTTGATCTGTGTCCTAAATGTTTGCATTCTCATGAGTACCATTTCTGTCTCTTTTTTTCTTCATCAATTCATCATGATTGTAACCACTACCTGTAAACCAGGGAGATGACTCCCAAATCTACATCTCTACCAACTACCTGAACTCTTTGCCAGCTACCTGTTGGGAATATCCAAAACTATATTTTGGAGTCATTATAGTTGTCATGTGCAAGCTATACTTACTGTCTTCCCTTCCCCAGCTTCATCCCACCTCCTGAACTTCCAGTTATAGGCGCTATTATTCCTCTATATTGAAGCCAGGTTAATAGTCTACTATATGTATTTAATAAACACCCCAAAGTTTCTCCACTGTGAAGTTACTTCATTGTGCTTTAATGTCACATATACCTGTTTCTGCTACACATTGTGTCAGGACTTTATTTTTGGATTTTTTGTTAGAAATAAGCATTCTGTTAGCATAATGGATTTTATGTTAGAAACTCCTTGTATGGAAAACCTAGTAGTGTCTAAAATATATACAAATTTATGTTTTTTCTTCTAGCAAGTAGTCCAAAGATACGTGGTAACTCATTGATTTACCTGTCCAGTGATGACATCAAGAGCAAGATCCTTTTCTCCTAATTACATAGCATTACAGGAAATGCCACACTGAAATCAGGGATCTATTTCCAACTGGAATAAAGACCCAAGAATAGACCAAAGACCAGGGCAATAAGATTCTCCAAGACAAGAGGAGAAAAGGGATGATCCCAGTTGGCGCATCATCTGATGTACAGGTGGAAAGCACAGGTGCATCATATAAGGGATCTGGCATTCTCTGGCCATGTGACCCCACAATTCTATAGAATTCTTTATGTTACCTTGTAACTTGTCTCATGTATAAATTGTGTAATTCCTGTAAGTTTTACTTTTTCTTCTCTGGACTGTACTGTGCCTCTGTATGGCAATCAAAGTTTTATCTGATTTTACATGATGCAATTTGCCTTGCCCCCCCTTTTTTGTCATATATTAAACTAATTGTAGTTCTTTAAAATAGTACTTAAATAATGCTGTACTATCTCCTACCTGAATTCTATATTCTTTTGAAATAATGGAAATACATTCATTTGGCCATTTTTATTCACTAATGTTATAATGTTATACCTTTAATTTTTTTTTTGTCTAACATCCACTTATGAATTAAACCTTTTATACTATTCCAGTTTGTGCCAGGACAACCTTACTAATACATTATTTAAAACATGACTGGGTAATAATCCTCCATACAGGTACAAGCATCTTCTGCCATTTAGTGTGCCTAGAGGTAGAAACCCTTACAATGAATAGGAAAACAGATGTCTATTAAGGGCAGGACACCATTAACCTTGTTCATGTGAGGTTTGGTTTTTTTTTTTGTTTTTTTTTACTACAACTGAAAAGGACTGACAGCACCTAAGGTATGAATGTAACTTAATATCCTTTCTCAGTCTGATCTGAGTAATGCCTCCAGAAGTTATTGCAACGCACAAATATCAAATGCCAGGTGGATGAATGAAAGCATTTCATTTTTTGGTCCATCATAAGATTTTTGCAGCCAACTTTCAGAATGACTAGAATAGTGTACCCTTCAGGTGATTTGAAGTGAGGCAGTACTGAAATGAGTTTTCATGAAATCCCTTTTTAAAAAGTCACTTGTGAGTCCCAAATGCCTCTTTTTGTGTGAGTGAGTTTGTGGTGTGGCCACCTTTAAGAGTGGTCATGGAGAGCAAACACAGCATGAGATTCCCATTTTGAAGCTGCAGTGACTGACGTCACAGTGTGATCAAAGTACTCTGCAAATACTTACTGTAATTATTGTTGTTGTTCTGTTCTTGCTAATAACCTTATTTATACCCTGAAATTATAATCATCCAGAGAAAGATTAAAACAAGATGTATGAGTTGCCTAAGCTCTTTGCCTTACAGATGGTCGCCCTCCGAGTTCTCTTAAATTGCCAGGGTTAATTGAAGTTTTGGTTATCATGACAGTGTAGTTGATACTTAAGTATTTCTTACCTGTTGGCTTTCACTTTCCAAAACAGTACAACAATAGCACTTTAATTTGCTCTCATTAATGCTAGCCTCTCAGGTAATGTTTAGTGCAACTTTATCTAGATGATGCTTGTTCCTCTGAATGAAACCTTTATACCAGCTTCCCAGGCAAGAAGAAAAGCTAAACAGTTGCAAATGTAAAAGCATGAATATCTCACTAATATATTTAAAGGATGCTCAGATTCTGGGATACACAGAAGGGGAATTAACTTTTTTAATAGAAGGCAGTCATTTAGAGTATGATTAACAGTAGTTCCTTCCCCTGAGAATTCAGTGAGCTGAGACAACTGGAAATCATTCTTGCGGAGCCATACAAATAGCTTTTGCTGAGAGTCAGCTAAAGTGCTCAAGGATAATGGTTATAGGTTCGCACAAACAGCAGTATTATTTCCTCTAGTTCTGTGGTGTTTCTTTACCAGTATTGAGATATGTAAAAGCAATCTTAGGATCAAGCTTAGAAAACCAGGGAAGTAAGAAATCCTTCCTTGCCAGTACTCCTCAGTTGTATGACATGACAGTACACAAGTGAAAGGAATTGAGTTTTAAAATGTTACATTACTAAGTATTGCAAGAGTGCTTTGCTTGGATTTTGAGATTTGGGTACTGGAAAGAGAATAACTATGCTCTCTTAAATCTGGAGATGTGTGTCTCCAAGTGGAATTCCTTGCTATTCTATTATAGCCCACAAGAAGAAACAGACTTAAGAGAGATGAAGGGAGAAAAGGAATTCTTAACTTCCTCAAGTTAGTCATAACAAATTAGCAACTCCAGTAAAGACACAGTAGAGACTTGTGGTATCTTACACAAGTGGTATACAAAAGTAGAACACAAGTGTATGAATTGGAAATAAATGAGTAATAAAGCTAGTTTTAAAAAAAGGTAAAGTATGGGCTCTCAGACTGCTCAATTTCATATTGAAGTTCCATTAGTTATATATTGGGTGACCTTAAGTATATTACTACTGTGTGTTTTTTTCCTCTGTGAATTGGCTAGGAAAATAATACACCCTGATAGGGAATTAGAGTTTAGTGAGGTAATATATGTAAAGTGTGTAGAACAAGGCCTTACCATGGTACTTAACTTTTTTTAAAATGAGATTTACCTGTATTTACCAATATTGGGATTGGTGCTTTGGTTTAAAGATTTCAACTTGTGAAATATAGTATGGATTATTTCCTCTGACAAATTATCTGTGTTATTTAAAAAGTACTTAAAGCTATTTACAAATATAAAATTTGCAATTATTTAAGAAACACTGTTGTGCTTATATAACATGAAATATTTCTTATATACACATTTTACTTGTTCTAGTAGAATATGTTAGAGTTTGATGATGGTAAAACAGATGTGTGGATCATTGTGAGAAGGGTTCCATTTTAGTGGAATGTAAAGCATTTGGCAAAGTCAAATTTGGAGGGAGATAGGACAGAGATTTCGGCTCACAAGTCACCCTTCTGTGCCAAGGCGGCTTCTATAATTACAACATGTGGTAGTAGTGAACCCAGAAGGCTCATAAATATTAAAATTATCTTCTCTGTGGCTTGTCCTACTGCAGTAGTTACCCCTTATTCCCTGGCGATATCTTCTAAGACCTCAGTGGATGCCTGAAACCATGGATAGTACTAAAACTGTATGCTCTGTTTTCTCCTATATATACATACCTATGATATAGTTTAGTTTATAAATTAGGTCCAACAAGAGACTAACTATAATGACTAATAATAATATAGAACAGTTATAAGTACTGTGATAAAATTTATGTGAACGTCGTCTTTCTTGCTCTTTCTCAAAATATCTTATAATTCATACTGTTGATCACAATTGATCACAAGTAACTGAAACCACAAAAGGGAAGCACTACCATATATGCTGAATCCAAGTAACTTTATACATTTGTTCTTTGCATTCTAAAACAGGCACACCTGGAGCTGGTAGGGAGTCTGTCAGCTCTTCATGGTGTACTTCTACACTTGGTAATGTAATAAAATGCTAGTGATATGAAACTGTCAGTCTGAAATTTACATGAACTTCTGTCCTTTCTGGATCTGTTTTAGTGATTGCTTTAGCTGTTCATAACCAAGGCTTGGTGTTATGATCAAGGAAGCTGTTGGTCTAACTTCATGCTTATTCTCTTTCATTTTGACTTTGACAGGACAAGAACAGAAGAGCCACCATAGGATGGTGAACTGAAAGTGTGAATCTATACACAAAGTAAGTAAAAAAAACAAAACAAAACTGCCTGATTATATGGATTAGAATTTGATATAGCAGAATTAGTTTGAGCTAAGTTAAGTGAAAAAAAATTCAGTAAATTTTTCATTTGCTTCCAACAGTAAATAAAGCTCAAATACCTGGCAAGGAGGAAATTCTGTTGCTTTTATATTTCACTCTGCTCTTAGTTACTTAAACTAAGTGTCAGCATTAGCAAATAAAGCACACCAAGATGTGCCTAAAAAGCTCTTACTCAGGGTTCCCCCATTCAGATATCCTTATGTTTAGTCCCCAAAAATTTCAATAACTTGAAACAGTAGTGGGAAGCACTAAGTGTGTGGGAAAACTATATTAAAACCATGTGGCCAGTTTTCAGACTTTTATTTCATACAAATGTATTATTTATCCAAGTTATGTTGCTTATGAAATAAATTGAGAAATTTTTTTTTATTTTTTGTGTAATTTTGGTGTTATTTTTCCTTAAATATTTGATGGTCACTAGTGAAACATCAAGACCAACAGTTTTTCTTAGAGGAAGGCTTTTTTTGTTTGCTTATTTTTGTTTGATTTTTAATGACAAATCACAAGTTTATTCTACAATTTTTCTGTAGTAAGTATTCAAGTCAATAAAAAAATATAAATACTGCCTTTATTGTTACTATTTACATTTGCCTCTAAACAAAATCAGCCAGAAAAATCTAAAAATTTCATACATATTTATAAAAGTTTCAAGAATGCGAGCTTTACTTTTTATTTTTTAAGACTAAAAGCCAATAACTGTATGCATTGAAGGAGAAGAAAAAAGCACAGACAAAAGATTATTTGAATTTTCTCTCCCCAAATATCTAAAACATAATAGTGTACCACTATTTTCAGCATGTTGTGAAACCTGACAATCCTGTCTTCTCTTCACTAGTTGAAATAAGAATAAGTCCAGTGCAGATTATAATGATGAACTATAAATTGTTTTGTTCTTGTGTAATAAGAAGCTCAGCTCTCTTCTTATGTAATTCTACATTTGGTTGCCATTGTCCTTTTCATTTCTTGCTAATAATATGTTCATTCTCCAGTGAATTTTACCATCATATTCTTGATGTCACATTCACTGGATTCCTCAAGAAGACATCAGGGTGGAGTGTTTGCTTGAATTATTCGGTGTTCCTAAGAACTGTTTATTGCTAACAGACCACATATTGAATGAAGGTCCTTTTTCTTCCTTCAATGGAAAATACATATCTGATTTTTGTTTATGTTGGGAAACACTATTATTATCTTTATTGAAATTAGAAACTTGTATAGATGATTAGAACCCATATGGAATTATATAATTTCTTTCATAATGAATTTATGTTCAGAAATGTGAACATGTTTCTTTTCATGTGATGATAGATGTATAAAGTTTTGGTTTTTGTCATCTTCAGTTGAATTTAACATGGGACATTTGTTGGATGTTTTCTCATCAGGTCCACTTAGTTCGTTTAAAGGGGGGGAGGATAGGTTTTGAACTTTTGTTTAGGTTTCTACGTTTCTTTTCTTAGAAAAGTTTGCTGAATCATCTGTATATTATTTTCCTTGAAGTCTTCCAAACAAGTTTGTTGCAATTCTAGCTTTTAATTCTGTCAGTCTCTTTCAGGGTATTTGCAGTAATAGAAAAGAATTCAGCACTGTTTTCATTTCTTTTTTTTTTTTTTTCTTCATGCTCCTTCAATATTCACAAAGTCAGGACTAAGGTAGATATGATGTCATCAACAGTTTGATAGTGATTATTCTGTTCGGTTTCCTCTTCGATGATCTTCATATATCTCTACAGCATTCACAATGTTCTTTTTTCTTCTTTTGATTGGATTTGTACTGGAATTCCTCCACACTTATTGACATTGCTTGGATTCTCATTTTAACTTGAGTTTGCTTTTGGAACCTGCATGACTTATCTATAGCAAATGAATTGATGGGCTTCTGAGTAGTTTATAAGAGGCATATTAGTCGGCAGAAGTTGGCTTACATTTTCCTTTACAAAAGATTTTTGAATCTACCTGTTTTTGCTTTCTGTGTACCATCACTGCTCTTTCTTCCATATCCCTTACGGAAGCACTTGCTTTCTTGAGCAATGTTTTTTCCTTTTGTTAATTAGATTCTTATTTTTCATTTTTTAGCTTGGATTCAGCTCTGGAAATGTCATTTACTATGAATCCTCATGACTCCAGAATTCATAGCCACCCCACAGCCCTGCATTCTGGGTCTGGAAACTTTGTCCCATTGGGCCACCACTAAAACGTGGGTCATTGACCAGCCTGTTGCATCTTCCCTTCTGCTGCACCCAGGTTTTAAAGAGTCAGCTGGTGGATTTTCCTGGCTTGCTCTGCCCCCAAGTACAAAGGAGGAAGGGCAAAGCACAAATGTAGTGGTTGAAGATCTGCTTATTTATTTTTTATTGTGGTAAAATTTAAAAATTTTGACTTTTTAAAAGTGTATAGTGTGGTGGCATTACATAATATACATTGACATACAAACATCACCTTTTTCCATCTCCAGAACTTTTCCATCCTCTCCAGCTGATATTCTAGATCCTTTAAATACTTAATTCCACATTTGTCCCTCTCTTCAGCCCCTGGCAACCACCACTCTACATTCTGTCTCTTTGAAATTTTTTGACTGCTCTGGGAACTTCCTCTAAGAGAATTGATACATCTGTCCTTTTGTGATTGCCTCATTCCACTTAGTATAATGTGTCAGGACTCATCCCTGTTGGCAGCTGTGACAAAATTTCCTTCTTTTTAAAGATTGAATAATAATTCTGTCTTATGTGTATATCATATTTAGTTTATCTGTTCATCTTTTGACAGACACTTGGGCTAAGCATTATGCTGCATTCAAAAGTGGCATACAAACAGCTCTCTGATTCCTGCTTTCACTTGTTTCTTAGTTTTCTGATTTTTTTTTCTGCTTTTCACGACTTATAAATATTGCTCAGAAACAGAGCTGTTGTGTCATGTGGTATTTCTACGTTTAGTACTTTGAGAAATTGCCATACTGTTTTCCATAGTAACTGGACCATTTTATTGTTGATTTGGCTATGTCCCATATTTTTTTCTATTTTAGATTTCATTATTACTTAATTCAACATATGTTCAAATATACCTTAAGGCTTACTAATTCATATAAATTATGGATCCATGGAGTAGACGTGTGTTGCTTAATTTATAAATATTTGGGGATGTTTCTAAATACCTTATTATTTCAACTTTGGATATAAAAGAACAACCAACAGTATCACAGCTTATAAGAGAAACACTTTAAATGTAAACACATAAATACATTTTTAAAAAGTGATATAGTATACAACCTTGCATAAAATAGGTGGTGGATGATTGTTACCAGAGATGAAGGAAATTTGTTAACAAAAATCAATTTAAAATACTAACATTGACCATGGTGAGGAAGCATACTCTATATTGTTATATTTTGAAATTTGTTTTACAGCCCAGCATATATGGTCTACCCTTGTAAAGGATATATATTCTGCCATTAGTAAACATAGAGTTCTTTCTCTAAATGCCAACTAGGTCAAGTTGATAAATGTTTGCATCTTCTATATTCTTGTTGAGTTTTGAGTATGCAGTTTTGCTAATTTTTCCTTTTAAAATGTTCTATCCAGTTTTGTTTCATGTTTTTTGAAACTCTGCTGTTTGGCACATATACATTTAAGATAGTTATATTTTGATGAATGGGCTCTTGTTATTAAATGTCCCTTTTTATCTCTATATTGATTTTATTTAAGTCTACTCTGTTATATAGCCCTATGAAGTTTTTACTCAGTGTTTGTATGGTATTTTTAAAATCTATTTCTAAGTTTACCTTTTAAGTGTTTCTTTTATAGACAGTATATTATGGAATCTTATTTTTTTATACATAGACAGTTTGTAACTTTTAATTGAAGCCCACTAACAATATAGTTAGTAATATGATTGGGTTTGGATATGCCATCTGGTAGTTTTTTCTAATTGTCTCCTGTTTTTTGTTTCTTTCTCCTTTATTGCTACCTTCTTTAGGGTGAATGAAATAGCTGTAGCTGTACCTCTCTGTGTTTCATATAAAAAATACCACATATAGAAAGTTTCATTATGAAAATAATGTTACTTCTATTCAAATTAGGGCATGCCAATGGAGAGTTAAGGGAGGCTACATAAAGAGAGTAGAACCCTAGTGGCAGAAACCAAACCCACTCTCTTTCAGCACTAAATATTCATAAAATCTTCTGTATATTAAAGAGTAGAAACTGATTATACTTGGAAAGAATTACCAGTATTCTCTTTGGGATTGACATTGCCCTTCTCCTTTTTCCATCACAAAATGTAACCGTAACCTAGTAACATTAAACTAACCTGGTAATTATAACATAAAGCATAACATTTGTTAATTTATAGTTAATATCTCTGTCACGTCCTTCTTTCATACTATAAGGATCTTAGGAACCACCCTGGAAAATATGAAATAACTTCTTTCCAACTAAATTTATGTCAAAAAAGGTGTGATTTCTGTGTAGTAAGTAAATAGTTAACTCACAAGCAGCTGGTGCAGCCATAAGCAAAATGCAATTTAGTTAAAAAAATATTTTAAAAATTATATAAGTATGTATTTTATCTGTTACATTATTTTTATGTATTTATTTAATAGAAAAGCTAAAGAGTAATGTAAGTCAGTGTGATAGTGTTCCAGGTAATAAGTAAAATAAAGATGCCTATATAGTTAATTAGAAAAACAACTACCTTAGCAAGACAAAGGCAAGCTTGCGACCACACCATGCCCTCTATATAGTCTAGCAGCTCTGGCATTTTTCTGAATTGCCTGCTATCCAGTCAGGTTATCACTGCTCTCTATAGAGGTTGTCAGTCATTTATAGTAGAGAAAATCTTGTCCTTTTTTCCCCTCTCCTCTTCTATATATAGATAGGTAGAAATAAATTTCACATGATTATTTCAAGGATTGAAGTTTCATTTTGATTTGGCTTTCCTGGGTGGAAAACATTTACATCATTTTACACTTTTGAGCATGAATTGTCTCCCTTTCTAGATGTAATCAGTCTCTACATACAGAAGATCTTATGAATAATATTCAGTGCAGAAAGAGCTCTAAAAATAATTGTGCAGGTAGGGTTTTGTTAGTCTTACAAGGAACACTGGCAGGAGAAAAGAACAAAGGCACATTAGAGAAAAGAGTAGTGGTAGATAGAGCATTTAATTTGATTTGCCTCCACTCCAAAGAGCCTGCATTTAGTGGAGAAGGAAAAGCAAACAGGAAACAAGAAATTTGCGCTAGTTATTGATTGCTTCATTTCTCATCACTGTTAGTCACATTTTATATGACACATTTTATATATATGTATGTACTAAGTCTTTTTTTGTTCCAAACAGAAAATCTTGAATATTATGCTTAAGAACACAAAGAGTTGTTTTCAGCGTTCTGCAGTTCATTTGGGAATTCAGTGAGGTAGTAAAGGGTATACAGTACATGTCATTTTTATGCCTAACAGCACCTTGTATAGTCTCTAATGCATATTATGTACACACACCTTTTGACATCTTTTTCTTCCTGACAGCTTATAGCATTAGGCTGAATGCTGTGGTGAACAACTGAATGGGGGTGAAATGCCAAGCAGTGTTACAATGAGTTCTTCTTGGGAAAAGTAAACCCTTCAGAGCTTCTTTTGAAGTCTTTAACATAAATATTTTAAATGACATATTTATCAGTTCATAATTAAGATGGCATACTCTTTAAATTATTAAGTTATTTCATAATCAACTGATGATTCTCTTCTTGAGCTAGGGTTTCAGCATTTTTGTATATGAAAATTATTTTGCAGATTGTTACTGTTATTCTTAAGAGTGTATTTATAGAGGGTTGTTAACATTAAGAATAGCTGGGATCATATCTTAACATAGTATTTACTTGTTTATTTGACTGATTTTCATATTGCTTAGCTCAGTCCAGGGAATGAGTTTTATTTTCTTATTCTGCTACTATACTTGGGTTTTTAATCCACTGGTAATGAAATACCAATATTTCCTGAGAAATATTTGCTTTGAATTCCCAAAACAAAATAATAAAATCATATTTAAAAAGCTTCTAATGCATAAAATCCAGAATCTGCACTTATATGCTTTAACCATATGCTAAAAATTTAATAAGCGAATACCAAACAAATTTGGTCAAGGCTATGTGTGACTTGCAAAGAATACCAGCCAATGTCACTCTAAGTATTTTTTTCCCATCTCTTGACCTGAAAGTTCTCCAGGAAAGACTGTACCGTGTCTTTCCTTATTTTGAATTTTTAATTGTCATGTCCTATCTCAGGTTGTGAACCCTTTTGCATCAGTTTTTGGCTATTAACTAAGCAATATACTGTAATCTATATTGACTAATCACTTGTAACTTTCTAGGTACAATTTAAGATGAATGTGATTTGGAGAAATTCTGTTTCCTGTCTAAGGATAAAAAAGGTGCCACACAGAAACCAAAGTGGTTATCATCCAGTGGTCCCTCTGGGATCAAGAATTTTAACTGACCCGGACAAAGTTTTTGAACACAACATGTGGTGAGTTATCTTTTCAGCTTTGATGTAATGGGTATATATTTTAATACCATATGGATTTTTAAAACTGTTTACTTAGTTGTAGAGGTCCAAAGCCAAGGTATCTAATCCTAACTCAAGTATTACTAATTCTGAATTTCCTTGTAAATGAAATTGGAAAATGAAATTTCCCAAACTTTCTCCAGCTATACTTCTTGCAGACGGTCTCTGTTTGTCTTTGATCTGGATTTGTCACAATAATCCTGAGTTGGGGAGGGGTGTCTTTTTTCTAGGTAAACATTTGTTCTGTCCCACAGGCCTTTCACTCTTTTATAAGTACTTGTTATTCAACAGTGGTATGTTCAGTACCTGCTGCTTATTGTGCACCCAGAAGAAGAGTAGGCAGCTCTCCTGCATGCCTGACTATACAGGTCATTTTCTTCTCACAAACCTTTTCCCTTTGTAAAGCAGCAGTGGCAGCTCTTCCTTCCCACTTGTGTCTGTGGAAGCATCTCCTCTTTTCCTTTTCCTAATGAACCTGTCCTGTTAAAGGGGGGAAAAATACACTGGTATAACCCTGATCCATGATTCCAGGAAATTCACACTGCATTTGGAAAGATCAAAGTTAGTATTTATAGAAAAAATCTAAAAGAGAAATAATTAGCAATAGGAGAAAGCCACTGTAAGGGCCCAGTGAGTTCTTATAATGCCTTTAAACAATAATGCAATTCAGTAATGCAAAGCCACTTCTGTTTAGCCATAGTCAGGGAACATTTTTTTAAAATTTCAATTTATTGAGATATAATTGATATATAAAGATTTTTTTTTAAAGGGAAGACTGAGTTTAGGATTATTTATTACATCCCCATTTCCTACTGCAGTGCCTAACACATAAATATTTATGCAATAAGTTGAATAGGTAAATCTGCAGTGAGGGCATTCCAGGTAGGTAAAGTATCATAAAACAGACATGCAGAAGGCATTTGCCAGAGAGAGAGACAGTACATTGGAATAGTTTGCCTAAAATGAGGGCAGTCCTAGAGAATAGGTAAATGATTACATTGGAATGGTTTAAGTCAGCATAGGTCTGGGAGCAAGATTGTGCATGGGCCTGATCTCAAAGCTGAAGCATAAGACAGTATTACACCACTAAAGAGAAATGATATATAAAGCATGTGAAGTATATGTGTTTGGAACAGGATACTGGACAGATGAGCAGGTAGAACTAGAGTCAGCAAAAGGGCTGTAAGAAAGATTGTGAAGGAAGAATAAATGGAGCTTGGCACTTTTGTAGAATAAGGGAAAAGAAAACAACATTGAAAGTTTTGATCCTAGGTGATTCGTAGGGATAGGAAAATCAAGAAAATTTTTTTTTTTAATTTTGTAAGAGATGGTTTAGTTTAGTTCTAGATATTTTGTATATACTTTGGAGCAGATATTCTGGTGAAACTAGCCAATGCAGACTCTACTGCGAGGAAAAAAGATGGATCAGGAGTAAAGGTGTGAGGTTAGGTATGATATCTGCGAACAACATTGTTATCTGATCAGCCTAGGTAGCAAGGTCTCTAGGATTGAAAAGCGATTCTGGGACTTTTATGCAATAGAATATCTATTTTAAAAGGAAATAAATTGAACTCTTATTAATTAGTCCTTTACTATATCTCTAACTACTAGCCTCATGTGGTTATTGAGCATTTGAAACCTGGTTATAGACTAAATCAAGTTGTACTGTAACATTCTGAAGACTTCATACAATTAAAAGGTAAATATATCATTAATAATTTTTGTCTTGAATTGCATGTTAGATCATATTATTTTGGATATATTATTAAATAATATGAAATTAATTTCACTTCATGTTTTTGATGTAACTACTAGAAATTTTTTATTATGTATATAATTCACATTGATAGTTTTGGACTGTGACTGAGTTAAAAATCATTTTGACTAACATCATGAACAGTAAGAGTAGACTGTGAAATAATTGACAGATAATTCAACCTCCAGGGGAACTTCTGATCCTAGGCTTGCTCCTCACTTTGCATTTATTTATTCTTTATTAGACTTTACTGATTTAGTTGTCTATGTGATCTCCTTCCATCTGCTACCACCTGCTCTTATGCTTGAGATTCCTGCCTACCTGTTTAAGTTCTGTTTTTTCATAGACTCTGAAGGAATCAAGGGTTGTCTACTTCAGTGCTTTTCAAATGCTGTCAGCTAGCTTTGGACTCTGCACAAAGGAATCCCTTGAGGAGTTATTCTTTCACTAGGTCTAGAGGTAAAACCCAGGAATTAGTCATTTGAAAAGTTTTTTATACTATTTCTGTTGAGTAGCCAGGTTTAGGACCCTTGATCCATCCAGTCCAGTGGTTCAAACTTTAGCAACAGAATTTTTTTCCAAGTAGTTTTAACATGGAATACCAATGTTTAAAAGGTAAATGCAGAACTACTTTGAATGGAGCAAGGACAAATAGATAGGGAAATACACATAATAAATAGGTAGAAACAGGAGTATATTAACAGAATATTAAGAATTACTTCATATATACTCTCAATGTCCTTATGTGATCATTGTATCCCTCTTGCCCCATTTCACACATAATTTTTAAAATATGCTTAATAATTTATTTCCATTATGAATTTTGTCCGAGAGGCATAGGTTTTGAGATCACAGACTAGTTGTCTGTGATAAGTTGCTTAATGTCTATGTGTTTCAGTTTCTTAATCTCTAAAATGGGGCAAGGTATTTTCTACCTCACAGTGTTGTTGTGAGGTTAAATTAGTGTGTATTATATATAATATAAAATATGTAATATAATAAACACTTAAGATTTGACTACTTTATTCACATTTCTCATGTTTTAATTATGTTTTTAAATATTTACTAGATTTATGATTTTTCAGACAAGTCTAGCTTATATCTATTTCATAGTTTTATTTCCTATGAAAAGATACCCAATAATTGTTTGAATAAGTGAATCAATATAGAAAGACATAAGACTTAGTTCATGTCACTAGAAATTTATAGCTAGATTGAGAGTTAATATAATGGCTAAATATAGACTTCAGAATCCAAAAACTGAATTAACTCCTGACTCTACCCTTTCCAGTACATGAACTTGAGTAAACTTCCTTCATAGGAGATGAATATTTAAAACTCTTAGTGGTAGTAGATGCTCACTAAAATGCATCATTCTTGTTATCCTTTTTAGATGGAAACTTGAGAGACGTATATACATGCCAATGAATAAGCCAACAATTTGAGAGGTATACAAAGTCTCATTGTGAGGAAAGTCTTCACAGTGGAGATCCTACAGCTTCAGAATAGAAAGAAATTCCTAAATGGTGAAGGGAGAAAAGTCAGTAAGACTTCATAGGGTAGGTAGGATCATTTGTGAGATGATTTATAAGGATTGTTTATCCTAGATAAGTGGTAGCATGAATGTAGATTTGCGTTGAGAATACTAGAGGTACATCCTAATAAGCAAATAAATAAAGCAGCCTAGTCAAAAGAGTTTCATATTTTGAAAATGAAATGGTAAATGGTGGTGACAAGAGAAGTATTTTAGAAGAATAATCTGTTAACTTAGAGTTAACCATTACAAAACATGAGGTGTTATCCCTTACCCCTCACATTTTTTGTATGTTAACATTTGTTCATTGTTGAGCCAGATTCTGTGAATTATTCAAGAGAAAAATAGGAGATAATCATTGTTTTAAAGGAATTTTTAAAAATTCTAGTCTATTTTACAAATAAGCCTGATCCTTCCAGGTAATGAACATGGGGTGAATCTGAAAAACAAAGTATTTCTCCTTCAACAAAATGAATAATAAATAGTAAAAACAATCAAAAACTTCACCAATAGCAACACAAAAGTTCATAAAAATGAAAAATTAGGAGTGTAGAGAGGGGAAGGGGAAAAAAATAAGAAAAATTAGTGACCAAAATAAGACTGTAGATTCTTTTGTGACTCTTAACCCCACCTTTGTTCCTGGAAACAGTACTAGGAAAAGAAGGTCTGCTGACAAATCATTACTAGTACTCATTAGACAGAGCTGGCAAAGGTTGAGAATGAACCTTTGGAAATAAACGTTCTTACTTATAGCAATAAAATTTGAGGTCTCAACAGAGTGGGGAAAATTACAGGATTCACTATTTTCCAGTGTTTTATGCTGAATTGAGGGAATGATCCAATACCTTGGGGAAACCCACTTAGGAACAGAATACATCCTAAGTAAAACGTAGCATAGTACTTAATGAACCTCAGAAAAACCCAAAACCCAGTGCCTCATAAAAGTTACCTACTACCAGAGGAATTCCTGCTGCCCCCTACCTTTGACACCCTCAAGTTACAGGAAATATATAATGTCTAGTCTTCAAAATGGAACTTGTGGGGAAAGATAAATAGGTTTCTGAACAAGATTGGATATCAAGAGAATTTGTCTATGGAAAAACAGAAGGGAAAAAAAGGAGAAAGAATATAGCATTCAGTATGCATTAGTTTACATTGTCCAGTGCTGTACATAAAGAGAATATACAATATTTTCTCTTTTATGCCTGGCATCTTTCACTAGCATGATTATTTTTAGATTTATTCATGTTGTTGCATATATCAATAGTTCATTTTTATTGCTGATAAGAGACTCATTAAATATTCAGGAAGTTCTCAACATTCAGTAAACAAACAACTCAATTAAAATGTGTGGAATGTTTGAACAAACACTTGACCAAAGAACAGCATAGGGTGGATGAATTGAACAAAGGGGGTCAATTTTATGGTAATGGTTGGAAACTATACTTTAGATGGTATTCATGATGTGATATATAGAGGTCAAATTATAACACTGTGCACCTGAAATTTTATGTAATGTCATAGACCAGTTTTACCTCAGTAAAATTTTATTTAAAAATATACACAGATGGTAAGTTACTACATGAATATATGTTCAACATCATTGGTCATCGGAGAAATACAAATTAAAGTCACAATATAATATACATACCTGCTAGACTAGCTAAATTTCAGAATACTGACCATACCAAATGTTGGCAAGAATGTAGAAGATCTGGGGCTTTCAGACACTACTAATGGGAATATATAATGGTAAAACCACTTTGGAGAACAGCATGGCTGTCAGTTTCTTAAAAAATCAAACATTTGCCTACTACTTGATTCAATCAATTTTATTCCTAGATATTTACCCCAGATAAAAGAAAGCATGTGTCAATACACGTACATAAACTTAATTGCTCATAGAAGCCTCACTTGTAATAGCCAATTTTGTAAACACCCCAGATATCCTGCAAATAAAAGGATAGTGTTCTGTGTGCATTGTGTGTATTGAGATGCTGCTCAGTAATGTGAAAAATAAAAAATAATGAACTCTTGTTACTTGTAACAACATAGAAGAATTTTGAGGTAATTATACTGAAGAAAAATCTAAAAGAGCATATGCTGTACTCCTACTGTAGAGTTCTAGAAAATGCAAACTAATCTAAGAAGATAAACAATAGAACAGTGGTTGTTAGTGAGGAGGTGGCAGAGGGAGGTGGCAAAGAAGGGGAGGAGTAGGATATAAAAGTTACAGGAAGTATAAGGAAACTTTTAGTGCTAATGGATATATTCATTATCTTGATTGTGGTTTCTTCATGAGTGTCTACATATACACTTTAAAAATGTACTATATGTCAACTATACCCCAATAATGCTGTCAAAATATGAATATATCCATATATATATCCAATATATCCATATCCATATTGTTCCATACCTTGGAACAATACAGCAGTTACTGAAAATAAGAGAAAACTATGTACAGATATTAGATGGCTATGATTTCTGTGTACATAGAGAAATTTCTAGAAGGGTGCACATCATACTGATTAGTGTTTATCTGAGGATGGGCATGGAAATGAGAGATAAGCTAGAGATGGGAATTTAAATTTTATATGTATTAGTATTGCTTGAATTTTTTTCTTTTATCTGATTATTTATTATCGACTTGTTTTTTGAATTTGTAGTCCTGTTCTTTAACTTTGTTTATATCAGTGTATATATACTGATATTCTTTTCTTTTGAATATGCTTCCCATGCACTTATCCCTATCTTACTATCTAGCTTATATTTTAATAACCAAATTCTACCAAATCTTTTTCATTTTTATGTTCCCACTTCTTCTGCACCACAGTGTAGGATATGTCCCCTAACAGAAAACAAGGGTAAATATGGGAACCTTCTGTTTCTCTTCTCGTAAGGATCACAATCTTTTGTTATGTGAAGCATAGCCCAATGCCTAAAAACAGTTGCTTCATACATTTTGTCCAATTTTATCATTATCTATGACAGGAGAGGAAAATACCTGTTTATTTCTAGATATTCTATCATGGCTAAAAATCACAGGTCCTAAATAACTTTTTAAAGTCATAATTATGAAGAATTTGTAGCTATAACAAAAGACATTTATGTTTGTGTGTATATATACAAATATCAAAAGAAAACTTAGAAAATTATTAACTTCATCTATAATGATTTGTAGATAAATGATTTGTAAGTAAAGCTAAGACTATCTCTTTAAATTTTCAATGTAATTGTACCTATAACATGTGACTTTCTTATGGAATTAAGGTTTATTGAAATAGTTTTAAGCAGAAACAAATTTCCTTTTAAAGAAGATATTTTTAAATTACTAGTTACCTAAATTATTTGTTAAATTTTCTTTACATTTTCTCTATAATGAAACTTAAATACAAAGTAAGTGACAAAGAGAAAAACATTTAAACCACTTGACTTACAATGGGTGCTTTGATTTATACCTGATTAGTAAGAATTATAATAGGAAATGGATCATATTCAGCAGAATTTTCTTTACATAATACCCTCAGAAATGTCAGCCCAAGCTAAACAATTAGTGGGGGGTGTTTGTGCATGTTTTAACTTTTCCAAACCAAACCAAATGCATAAGTATTTAGACTTTTAAGCTTGTTACCTTCAGCTTAAAGCTAAAGCATGGAATCTTTATTCAGTTGCACTATAGATATATATGAAAGAGATAGGAAATATGCAAACAGATCACAGGATTTAAGGTTACTACAGACATCTATCAGCCATGTGTGGAAATACCTTACTCAAGATCCTATCTTTTATTTTTGATGTTTTTTTCCTCAAATTCAAAGTTTCTATTTTCTGCTCTACTTTCTTTTTTACTTTTCTCCCTTTAGAAAACATAGCTTCCTTTTTATGGCTGGGTTTTTCCCCAGGAAGAAAGTTTTTATGACCATTGTTATATGTCTTAAATATAAAAGATAGATTTATATAAATACAGGTTTAAAATAATTATCTGTAGATGAAGCAGCTTCATAATATTAAGGAGTTATAAGGTAGTTTTCTCTTAATTCCACTATTTTGACAATTGCTTTTACTTCAACCAATGTATATATAATTTTATATGGTTGTACTTGTAAAACATATACAATATTGGGACTTGTTTTTATAACCTCATGTTATCTCACAGAAATAAATTTTTGTGTCATTACATAACCTTCATGTTTATCATTTTATTTATTTGTTTGTTTGTTTGTTTAATTTCTTTATTTTTAAGAGGCTAGCTCTCACTATGTTGTCCAGGGTTGTCTCAAACCCCCAAACTCAAGTGATCCCCAGCCTCAGACTCCCAGGTAACTGGGATTACAGGCATGTGCCACCATACCTGGCTTTATCATTTTAAATGTCTGTATAATATTTTATTGAGTTGCCATAATGGTTTCATTCCCCTATTGCTGAGATAGTTTCGAATGATCTATTGTTATATTTGATATTCAGTGACTTCTAGTGTACACTAGTTCTATACTTATCTGTATAGAATTTTTCTGTTCTTTTTAATTACTTTGTTACTGTAAGTTTCCAGAAGTACAATTCATAGGTCACACAGTACAAACCACTATTTTCCTTTAGTGGTAGTTCTTGCTAAATATCTGATTATTTCCAGTTTGTTAGTTATTTGTATTTGTGCTTAAATTTTACAATTTTATAATTGTATTTATTACTTAGAAACGAGTGATTTTGTTGCTGTCTTTTAGGTTTGGCTAAATGTGAATCAGACTCGTAATATAAAGAACTGCTATAAAGCAGCAGATCTGCAGAAGTCTTCATAAGTACAGTAGAAACATTGCATAGGTTTCTGTGGGGATTCTGTAACTGTACAGTGGAAAATCTTTTCTATAGGGTCTTAGGTTATAATATTTCCCTCACTTAGTAGTTTAGAAAATGAAGCAGCATAAAGAGCGGTGCAAGAAAGTTAGAGCAATTTAAGAAATAATTATTAAATACTGAGGAAAGAAGCAGGTTAAACTAACAGTTTAAAATAAATGCTTAAAGCTGAAGTTACTCTCATTGCTTCACAACCTGATTCTTTACAAGGAAATGGAATGTTCTTTTTTCTTGTATATTATAGAAAGCAACAGATGAGAAACTTATGTTCAGCTTCAGTAATACTGTTTTTTTCATAAATAACTTGTTTTTAATATCTTAACTCATGTAATAATTTTATATATATTTATAAATATGTATGTAATATAAAGTATAGTTAGTTGCCAGTTCCAAGTTCTAAAATATTTCAAAGCAATAATCAGTTAAGCAAGTGACAAAGCTGTTTAATTATTATTTAGTTTGTAAAGGATTGGGTTTTATTTGAAATAATGGTGGTTAAATTTTCTTGTGTGACACTCTGATTTTTGCATGTCGTTTACTTTCTTGGGGATTTCAGTATACCACTTTTAATCCTTAAAAGCAGTTTCTCACCATTCAGTGGTGTATTTATAGCTCAGTCACTGGAATAATACCCTCTCATGTCTAGATTGCATAAACAGAACTTAAAATAGTATCAATAGTTCCACCCAAAGCAACTCCCTTATTCTGTAATTGTTACCCCCTTTCCTCAGTACTTGGTTTTAAGACCTTGTAATCATTTCTCACTTTTCTTCTTCTTCTCCCAAAATCTAGTTCATCTCCAAGTCACATCTTCAGTTTTTTTCTTTTTCTTTTTCTTTTTCTTTTTCTTTTTCTTTTTTTTTTTTGAGACTCAGTCTTGCTAATTTTGCCCATGGAACCGCAGGCTCACGTTGCCCGGGGTACCACAGACTCAAGCAATCCCCAGCCTCAGCTTCCCAGGTAGCTGGGATGACAGGTACGCACAACGACACCCAGCTATTTTTTTGGAACTTGGTCTCGCTACGGGCCCCACGCGGGACTTGAACCATGATCCCTAGCCCTGGCCGCTTCATAGGCTGAAGCTTACAGGTACCTGCCACGGTGCCCGACTTCTTCAGTTTTTTTTCATAGTGCTTCTCCTTCTACTCTCTTCCTGTTTTCTATTGCCAGCACCTTTGTCCTAGAACTCATTATTGCCAGACTCCAGCAGTGTAACGATCACCCTTTCTCCAGTGCCCCCATATTTCATTGTGTTTTGCACAGTACTAAACTGTATGCATTTAAGATCCTCTGGAAAGTGAACATTACCCAGCTCCTAGCGTCATCTGCATTTACCCAAGAGCATTGGCCACAATGGATTTTCCCCTTCTTTTCCATGTTATCCATATGCCCAGCTTTAGATACATCTCAATTAATGTTTATCAGTCATGTTGATGCATCTCAAGAATTTTATAATATATCCCTTTCTCATCAATGATATAACTACAAATATGTGTTAGAGATTTTTGTAGTTGTTAATAGATTATATGGAACTTGAATTTTGGGTATATGATTTCTTTACTGCTTAAATAATGGTTTATTCTGGGAAATTACATTGTATTTATCATCTTCCCTATTGCAAGAAAAAGAAAAACAAATTCACCTGTTTTGTATAAAGATGTTACTTCTAAGAAAGATCTTTTATGTAGAAAATATCCTGTAGAGAATAAAATCTGAAATGAAAATTATAAAATTTTCTAGGAAAATGACCTTTACTTGCTGTATACCATGTAGTTTGTAATTGAAATATAAATTAATCACTTTATAGAAATTAAGGTAGGTAATAAGAAAAATCTGAAGTAATTCCAACAAATGAGTTAAGTAGAAAAAAATTTTAAACATCTTTTTATAGCAAGTATTAGAATGCAAGTAGAATAAAAACATTAAAAATATCAAATATTAAAAAAAATTATCAAATATTACTTTGTTCATAATTTTTAAAAGAAAAATAAATTTAGCCTAAGGGTAAGTACAGCAAGCCATGCCGGCACCCAGATAATCATTTACATAGTGTTCCTGGGACATTAGTCAGTTTTGGAAAGATGGCTGCAGCTTACAATACAACCAGATATTACAACAGAATGGTAGGAGTTCCAAGATTAGGAGATTGAGGATTGAACCAGCATTATCAAAAGGAACATTAACACAAAATGTAATCATTTGACATGGGATTAATTTGTGTCATTTATCTTTGTGTGTGTGTGTGATTTGTCTTTGACTAATACAGAATGAAAGATATGCCCTTGTTGCCCTTTTTCTTCCTTCTTAAATTGTAGAGTATGTTGTACAATATTTTTTAATTTTTTATAGGGATCACATGCAGTGGTCAAAAGAAGAAGAAGAAGCAGCCAGAAAAAAAGTAATGGAAAACTCGGCTGTGCGAGTACTTTCTGAAGAGCAAGGTAGGCACTGTGTTGTAGCTCTTGGAGTCTAACTTTTTGTCTCACTTTCATTGTTTTCAGTTCCAACCTTACATTCTTTTTTTTTTTTTTTACCATGCAAAATAACATATTATTTACTGATGTGTGATTTAAAAGTTTCAAATACCACTGGAATGGCAAACATCAAATCCAGTGCACTGATTATTATTTCTGGGTATGTATAATGAGGAATAGGATAGAAGAGATATCCACAGAGAATGTCAACTATCCCTGTGATGGTTTTTTTTTTTTTAATTTAATTTAAATTTTTAAAATTTGTGTATATATGTGTATTTATATTTATATTACATTATTGCATTATTGTGTACCCTGGGGCTTTCCCACTTTGCTAACACCTGTTAACCAACTTACTCTTTTGTGCCTTTCATCCCCCCCACCTTCTTCCCCCTCCTGTTCTCTTGCTCCATTTTTCAGTCCCATAGGTTGTTTTTATTTTTTCCTATTCATTTGTTTGTTTTTCCCTATATCCATCATATAAGTGAAACCATCCTGTGTTTCTCTTTTTCTTTTTGGCTTATTTCTAGTTCCATCCATATTGATGCGAATCACATATGTTTGTCCTCCTTGATTGATGCATAGTATTCCATCATGTACATATACCTCATTTTTTTCAGCCAGTCATTGGTTTTGGGGCAAATTCTTGCAATTGTAAACAGAGCTGCAATAAACATGCATGTACAGGTGTCCTTTTGAATTAGTGTTGTCATGTCTTCTGGGTAGATTCCCAGTAGTGGGATTGCTGGGTCAAATGGTAAGTCCACGTTCATTTGTTTGAGGGTCCTCCACACAGTCTTCCATAGTGGCTGGACCAGTTTGCACTCCCACCAGCAGTGTAAGAGAGTTCCTTTTTCTCCACATCCATGTCAACACTTGTTGTTGTCCATTTTATTTATATGGGCCATTCTTACTGGTGTAAGATGGTATCTCAATGTGGTTTTAATTTGCATTTCCCTGATTATTAGTGATGTGGATCATTCTTTCATATGTCTATTAACCATCTGTATATCTTCTTTGGTGAAGTGTCTTTTTAGTTCTTCCCATTTTTTGACTGGGTTTTTTGCTTTGTTTTTGTTGAACTGTAGGAGCTTTTTGTGAATCTTTGTTATCAGACCCTTGTCACTTGTCTGGAGGGCAAAAATTTTCTCCCAGTCAGTTGGGTTTCTTTTTGTTTTGTTTATTGTCTCTTTTGCTGTACAGAAACTTTTTAGTTTGACATAGTCCCAGCTGTTTATGTTTTCCTTCATTTTTTTGCCAGCCATAGTTGTTTACCAAAATGGATTTTTGAGGTGAAATTCATGAAGGGTTTTGCCCAGGTTTTCTTCTATTATTTTATGGTTGCAGGTCTAACTTCCAGGTCCTTTATCCATTTTGAGTTGATTTTTGTACAGGATTTGAGGGTGTTGTCCTGGCCCATTTTTTTACATTTTGATCGTTTTGCCAGCACCATTTACTGAAGAGGCTATCCTTCTTCCAGAATATGTTTTTTGCCCCTTTGTCAAAGATTAGTTGACCATATATGTGTGGTTTTATTTCTGGGTATCCGATTCTGATTCATTGGTATGTTTGTCTGTTTTTGTACCAGTACCATGCTGTTTTTAGCATTATGGCTTTGTAGTGTAGTTTGAAGTCTGGAAGAGTAATACCTCCATTTTCTCTTCTGTTTGTCAAAAGGATTTTGACTATTCAGGGTCTTTTTTTGTTCCATATAAATTTCAGTAATTTTTGTTCTATCTCTTTAAAATATGTCATTGGGATCTTTATTGGAATTGCATTGAATCTGTAGATTGCCTTTGGTACTATGGCCATTTTGATAATGTTGATTCTTCCCATCCATGAACAGGGAATGTCTTTCCATTTTTTGATATCTTCTATTTCTTTTAAGAATGTTTTATAGTTTTCTTTGTATAGGTCTTTTCTTTTGTTAGGTTAATTCCCAAGTATTTAATTTTCTTTGGTGCAATGGTAAATGGGGTGTTTTTTAAAATTTCTTCTTTGCATATATGAATGCTGTTGATTTTTGTGTGTTGCTTTTACTGAATTGGTTTATTTCAATTAGCTTTTCTGTCGATTTTTCTGGGTTATCTACATAGAGTATCATATCATCTGCATATAATGATAGCTTTATTTCTTCTTTCCCTATTTGAACTCCTTTTATGTCTTTCTCTTGTCTTATTGCCCTAGCTAGGACTTCCAGAACTATGTTGAAAAGGAGTGGAGAGAGTGGGCATCCTTGCCTGGTTCCAGATCTTAATTAAAATGGTTTCAGTTTTTCCCCATTGAGGATGATATTTGCGTGGGTTTGTCATATATAGCTTTTATTGTGTTGAGGTATGTTCCTTTTATACCGTTTTTTTCCAGGGCTTTCATCATGAAAGGATGTTGAACTTTATCGAATGCTTTTTCCACATCTATTGATATGATCATATGATTTTTGTTTTTCTCTTTGTTGATGTGATGAATTATGTTGATTGATTTTCGGATGTTGAACCATCCCTGTGCCCTTGGGATGAATCCCACTTGGTCATGATGGATAATCCTTTTTATGCAATGTTGGATTTGGTTTGCCGGGATTCTGTTTAGAATTTTTGCGTCTGTGTTCATTAGGGAGATTGGTCTGTAGTTCTCTTTCTTTTCACTATCTTTATTTGGTTTTGGAATTAGTGTAATGTTTGCTTCATAGAAGGTATTTGGTAGCTTTCCTTCTTTCTCAATTTTTTTAAAGTTTTAACAGTACCAGTGTTAGTTCCTCTTTGAAAGTTTGGTAGAATTCATTTGTGAAGCCATCTGGACCTGGGCTCTTGTTTTTAGAGAGAGTTCTGATGACTGCTTCAATTTCACTGCTTGAGATTAACCTGTTTAAGTTTTCTATTTCTTCTTTGTTCAATTTTGGATGACTGTATTGTTTTAGGAATCTGTCTATCTCTTCCAGGTTGTTGTATTTGCGTATAGATGTTCGTAGTAGTCTCTATCTTTTGGATTTCTGCTGGGTCTGTGTAATATCTCCCTTTTCGTTTATGATCCTGTTTATTTGAGTTTTCTCTCTTCTTTTCTTTGTAAGCCTTGCAAGCAAGGGGTTTATCAATTTTATTTTTTCAAAGAACCAGCTTTTGGTTTTGTTTATCTTCTCAATGGTCTTTTTGGTTTCTATTTCTTTAATCTCTGCTTTTATTTTTGTTATTTCTTGTCCTCCACTGGGTTTTTGAATTTTGTTGCTCTTTTTCTAGTTCTTTAAGTTGGGATATTAGAGTATTTCTTTGGGCTGTTTCAATTCTTTTTATTTGGGCCTGTATTGCTATGAACTTTCCTCCTCTTAATACTGCTTTTGCTGCATCCCACACATTTTGGAATGTTGTGTCATCTTTGTCGTTTGCCTCCATGTAGGTTTTAATTTCTTCTTTGATTTCCTCTTTACCCAGTGATCTTCCAAAAGCCTGTTGTTCAGTCTCCATGTAGTGTTTACTCTCCTTATTTTCTTTACATTGCTGATTTCTAATTTGATACCTTTATGATCGGAGAAAAAGGTTGGTATTATTTTAATCTTTGTGTATTTGTTCAGGTTTGTCTTGTGGCCTAATATATGGTCAATTTTAGAGAATGAACCATGTGCATTTGAAAAGAAAGTGTATTCTTTTCCTTGGGGGTGTAGTGTCCTGTATATATCTGTTAGGTCCATTTGGTCTAGATCTTCTTTTAAAGCTTTTGTGTCTTTGTGTAGTTGCTTTTTGTTGATCTGTCTTTTGTTGAGAGTGGCATGTTAAAATCTCCTACCACATATGTATTCTCACCAATATTTGATTTCAGTTCTACTAGTAGTTTTATGAATTTTGGTGCTCCCTCATTAGGTGTGTGTATGTTGACTATTGTTGTCTTTTGGGGGCATTGACCCTTTAGTAGTGGCCATCTTTATCTTTTGTCACTTTTCTTAATTTGAAGTCTGCTCTGTCTGATACAAGAATGGCAACCACTGCTTTCTTATGGGGGCCACTTGCTTGTAGTGTAGTTTTCCAGCCCTACACCTTCAGTCTGTGCTTATCCTTAGAGATCAGATGTGTTTCTTGGAGGCAGCAGAATGTTGGGTTCTGTTTTCTGATCCAGTCTGCAACTCTTCATGTTTTGATTGCTGAGTTTAGACCATTGACATTTAGGGTGATTATTGTTGTTTGAGATTCTGATGGTTTCCTGGTGGTCATTTTGGGGTTTTGATTTGGTTTCTTTTTTGTTTGTTTGTCTTATTTGCTCTTCTTATGCTTTTGATCTTGAGGCCTCCTGCAAAATTTCTTGGAGTAGGGGTTTAGTGGTAGCAAATTTCTGGAGACTTTGCTTGTTGGAGAAGGTTCTAATTTTTCCTTCATAGAGGAAGGATAGCTTTGCAGGGTAGAGTATTCTTGGCTGACACTTTCTTTCTTGAAGTTTTTTGTAGATGTGACTCCATTCTCTCCTTGCCTGGAGTGTCTCTTCAGAAAAATCTGAGGTCAAGTCTAACGGATTTTCCTTTGTAGGTTATCTGTTTCTTTTCTCTAGCGATTTTCATTTTTTCCTTATCTTGGGTACTTGGAAGTTTTATGATGATGTGTCTTGCTGTGACTTTTCTTGCATTAAAGTAGTTTGGTGTCCTTTTGTCTTCCTGTATGGCTATTTTCATTTCTTTCTTCAGATTTGGGAAGTTCTCCTCTATTGTTATATTGAAAAGCCTTTCAGTTCCCGTGACTCTCTCCTCTCCTTCTGGGATTCCTATTACTCTTATGTTTATTTTAAGGAATCTGACATATCTCTGAGCTTTTCTTCAGTCTTTTTCGCTCTTTTTCTTTCTTCATCCTCTATTTCTGTATCTTCAAGTGTGTTGATTCATTCTTCTGTTTCATCTAATCTGCTTCCATGGCTTTTCCCTGCATTTTTGAGCTCCTCTATTACAATCCTTAAAGCCTGGGTCTCCTTCAATTTCCTTTTTAGGGATTCATTTTCTTCAGTTCATTAATTAGGTTATACATATTGATGCTTTCTTTTTTTTATATTTTTCTACTTCTTCCCTTAGTGCGTTACATGCTTCTTTCAGTCTGTTTTCCTTTTTTTCTGATTTTCCTTTTATCTCTTGGAGTGCATTTAACACTTTAATGTTAGAATCGATTGCAAGTAGATCTGTAGTTTAGTTTACTAATTTGCACTGGTTCTGGCATCTCACCTGGATGGGGGAAAGGTCGGGTGGGTTCCCTCAGGAACCTGGCTGTGAAAGGGGCGGCTCTCTGAATCTGCGGCAGCAGCAAAGCCCAACCTTACATTCTTTTTCTTCTAATTATATCATTGTTTTTGGAGAGTTTTAGCTTCTATCTATATGTTAGAATACATGTAGATCAATTTGTAAGAATTCAGATACATATGTTCAATTTGCAAGAATTCTCAGTTATTCCAGTGTAGTGGAACTGAAATTAATGAAATAAATTGCAGATTCACCCTATACCTGCACTTTTGATAGTCATATTGCTGCCTTTTCTGGGAAATAAACACAGGTGGTATTTCAAACAAGACATGAAAACATAACTTTAAAATTTCCCTCCTGCTGTACAATCATATTTGTGCATTTCACTTGCTAAGAATTTTCAAATTCAAAAACTGAATGAAGATGGTGAAGTCAATATCAAAATGTTGCTACTCTTAGAGTAAACAGAGCTTCAAACATAAGGTACTTTTCTTAGGTGTTTCTATGTATAGAATTTAATTTAGATAAGGCCTTGCCATGCTTCAAAAATGACTTCCAAAAACATTAACTTACCCAACTATCACAAAAACAGAAAATAGTAAGGATTGGCCCACAGTATTTCTCCATAGAACTGGTGCAATCTCTATGGAAAACAAGATGGAAATTCTCAAAAAAATTAACAACAGATCTATCGTAGGGTCTAGCAACCCCTTTGGCTCTGTATGTATGTGTGTGTGTGTGTGTTCATCTGTCCATGTCCAGAAGAACTGAAACCAGAGTCTTGAAGAGATATTTGCACATGCATGTTCATAACAACACTGTTCTCAATAGGCAATAGATGAATGAAAACAAATCAGTTATCTACTAACAGATAAATGGATCAGTAAAATAAGGTATGTACATAAAATGGAATATTATCCAGCCTTAAAAAAGAAGGAAGCCCTGTCACATGCCCAAACCAGGAGGAACTTTGAGCACATTATGCTAACTAAATTAAATCAGCAAATGAAGGCAAATCCTGTATATCACCCTTATATGAAATAGCTAAAGTAATCAAGTTCATAGAAACAGAAAGTAGAATGGTGGTTGCCAAGAACTTGGAGGCGAGAAAACAGTTGTTTATTAATTATAGTTTCACATTTGCAAGATGAAAATGTCTTGGACATCTGTTTTCACAATACTATGAATATATTTAACACTATTAGACTACACTTTCAGTGGTTTAAATGGTAAATTTTGTTATGCAAATTTTTTTAACCACAATTTTTGTGAAAAAATGAGCACTGAACTATGTCTTTCTAACTGCATATCTGGGAACCCACAAACACTTTGCCCAACCCTTACAGTCTATATGGGGTTTTCTATCTAATTTTTTTAAATGTTGTCCTTTTAAACAGCTTAATTATTTAAAAAAATATTTTATTGAAGTACCATATACACAGAAATATGCACAACTCACAAATGAATTCACAAAAACCTCAATGAATTTTCCCAACATTCATATCATGAAATAGAATTATTCCAGAAACTCCCCCATCCTCTATGTCAAATACACTATTTACCTCCATCCCTCAGATCCCACAAAGAACAGCTGCTGTTAGGACTTCTAATAATCATTTCATTAGTTTTTCCAGAACAACCTCGTTCTGATAATCATTATTTCTTAATCACTCTGGTAGGACAGTCAGTGTACCTATGAAACAGAGCAGTTATCAATATGTGAAATCTATGGTCATGTGAAATCCAGTCACTATCTGATTTTATAAATAAAGTATTATTGGAACACAGACATACTCATTTGTTTACATATTGTTCATGACTGCATTGAGCTATGTCTGCACAGTTGAATAGTTGCAACTATGTAACCCACAAAAATTATTCCTTGTCCCTTTACCAAAAAAAAAGTATGCCAGAACTTGAGATAGAATTTTATTTTCAGATTGATTAGCTGTCCTCAAACTTCTTGGAGAAAAATGTTTTCATTCCTCTGCACAGGCCTACTTCAGTTAAAATCCTATCTATATATAGTTAACTATTGTTTGTTTTAGTGACTTTAATGCACACCTGAGTCTAAAGCTTAAAGTGAGTATAGCTATGGAAACTGAGCTACTGAGACACCCCTCATTAACTGACCTGAAGACTGAAGGGGACGGTGCTGACCTCTGTTCTGTTCTGATATCCTTGATACCTTTTCTTATCTGTCATTACTTGTTATCTCTTCAGAGTTAGTTCTCCTTTCTTCTGCTAACATGAATGGGTCCTGGAGAGGAGAGAGAAAAGAAGCACACCTGATCCACTGTGGAGTTATTCTATTTTTATTAGCTTCAGCCACAATCCCAGAGTGGGTTATGGCCAAAGAGCTTTGGGGTTGGATTTGAGGGTGCATACCAGTGGCAATTCTGCTTACAAATCAGCCAACATTGCATTCCTTTGCAGAAACTCTGTCACACTGTTTCTGAGGAAGTATAATTTTGCTTCTTTGCCAGCAGCTGCAGAGACATATTTTCCACATTACTCAAGCTTCTGCTAGTGGCCACCTGGATATGACAAAAGAGTCAAGCCTAAACTGAATTTAAAAAGTTATCAGTCATCTTAATTTGTTTCCAGGAAGTTAAAAATGATCCATCATATATTTCCTGATAATATGAAAAACCAAGGCTTTTTGTCATGCTTTTTTGAATATTTCTGTTTAGAACATAAATAGATGAGCGGTGCTGATAATGTTCCCCTAAAATGCTCTGTATGTGGCTGCCTATTTTGGCCTATTTATGTTAACAATGAACTTGAGTGAAACTAATGAGAAGGTTATTTTAGGGCCCTGGAAACCGCAGTAAAGGAAAATGACAGTTCCCACAGAACCATAGTGTGACTGAAATAGAAAGGTGGTGACTGGCCTCTCTCTCTAGACTGCAGGAAAAAGCAGGCTGGAGAGGACTGATGATACTGCTTTGAAGCATTTGGTTTGCTTATTAGCATGTCCAGTCTTTTTCTGAGCTTGTTTTCTGGCTGCCATGGAGACACAGAACAAAAGATTCCATTTTAAAATGACTCATAGTGGTTAAGGTTTCTACTGGGTCTCCCCACATAGCACTAGTGTGGTGTATACTTCATGTGTGTCGTGGAATTGCTACAAGGAAAGGAACACTACTTGGGTGACCATTTCATCACACTGAAGCAAGGTTGCACAGAATAGCAACTAAGGCTACTGTGATGGTGGCAAAGAGAGAAAACTTTGTTCTGAGGAACTGTATTGTGTGACAGAACATGACAGTGAGAGTAAGTACCTGCCCAGCCTGTCAGTCCAATCTCTGCCAATGGATCATTGACCTGCTAGACAGAAGCCCTAGGCAAGGTTTCTGATTTAATATCTAATGTCTCTGATGAATATGGGTCAAAGGGAATAGATCTAAAAGGATCTGCTCCCAAACTTGATGAAAGCCCAGAGGAAGCTTTGACCTTGTTCTTCACCCATTGCCTGTTAAACACCAGCTCTTCCTATCCAGGAGAGCGTAAGTTTTTGAAATAGCCTGTTTTCTCCCATCACACATTACTCTATCTGCAGATTATTATACAACATGAACACCATTTACTGATCTTATCTTACTTGTTTCAGTCCCATTGAGAGGAAATACTGGTTGTTCTCCCATGTTGGCCAGCTCTTAGGCACATTTCTTTTGGTCTCTGTGTGTGTCAGTCCCCTCCTGTCACTCCCATTTCCCATTTCTCACCTATTGTCTAAGCTGTTGGTGAGAACTGAAGTCAGGAAACCACCTCACAATTGTGAAAATAAGAGCTTACCCTTTGCAAATACTACAGTCTTTTGCTATGGGATGGTTGAAATTTCATTTCCATGATTAAAATGTATAGCATACAGATTCCCATTAGCAGCACTGCTTTCAATAGATGCCTAGATTAATGATTTTTAATTCCACATTTACTCTTGGTAATATATTTTAACATGTGTTATTATTCATTTTTCTTTTAAAAGCTGGTTAATTCAAAGAAATGAAAGAGATGCATTTGACAGCTTTTGAATTTTATTGCTTCTGGCTATATAGCAAATGTAATGGACTTCTAAAACCTAATAACCAAAGTAACTTCTATTTTTACTTTCAAATATCCTAGTAAATAACTGCCTTCTTAGCGTGAGTTATCTGTCAAGCAAAATAGTTAAAGAATCCCACTATACCTTGTGACTACCTTGTCACTTGAGTGTGTTGTCTGTATGATAAAAGAAATAGCTGTAGTTTCATGTGCTGATAAATTTAAGGTACTTGTTTATAAATTGACTGTGGTTCTTTAAAATTTCATGCTGTTCTCTCAGAAATATTCATTTCATAGCTTTAAGAGTTTTCTTTTATTAGACAATGAACTTTATCAGTGACAAGTGGAAATTTTCAGCTTTGAGAGCTCAGGTATTTGCGTAATTGATGTGCAAAAATAACTTTAAATTGCTTTTTGTTACATTGCAACTTAGAATAAATTTTCATAATTCATATTAATCATATCATATATGTCAGATACATAAGTGGTTTAATTCAATTTCTTAGTTGTGATATTCAGTGTGATTCAGAGTGAATTCTGAATATTTAAGTACAGTTAGTGTGGCATATTCCTTCTTCCCCTCAGCAGTATGGAATTTAATAAGTGAATAATTGAGAGAATCTGCTTTATCTGACTGTGGTTAAACAGATCGCTACATCTCTTTTACTGCCATTGGCACAGAGCAATTAACTCTGGATCTGCAGTGTAAGAAAGTGAAAGGAAAAATTGCTTCTCCAAGAAAATTTGATCATTAATATACCTATTGAAGGTGAGTTGGGTAAGATGAAAATAGGATGAATTTATCCATACTTTAATCTTTGTTGACCTGAATTTGAGATGAGTTAGCAGTGGGTTGAAACTAAAATTTTCACTCATGGATAGAAAGTGACTTTTTTAATTTCCCTGTTATCATATATACTCTTGCAGTAAGGAAATTAAATCATACACTGAAGGTGTTTATTTTGTCTTACAACTAACATAATTATGAGTTTGAGTTCCCTGTGGAGTTTAGAAAGTAATGTGCTGTCACACATTACTGGATACTATGGATATCCCAGCTTTGACTGGAAATGCTGTGGAAACTAAGTAACATTAAAAGGGTGTAGTGGGGGCAGGGGATTCCACCCCATCTTACCTTTACCCCAGTCCGTCTTATGTGTTCTTTCTCTGTTTTGTTTCTGTCCCACAAGCCCACCTGTTCTGACAGAACTTTTTGTTTTCCTTGCTCATAGTAATTTCCTGATATAACTATGTATAGATTATTTTATATATAATTCAAACAATCAGATTTAAATAATCCTGTACTTCTGATTTGTTTTTTATGAAGGCCTATTCCAGTTAGCATTACTTTTACAAGATACTTATATTGATAATAAATAAATCACACTAAAGTTTTAATTTCCACTCAATAAGTCATACTGAGAAGGAAGTACAAAATCAGAAGAACAAACTTTTTTTCAGGTATTGATTTTGTGTTTGCCTGGAATGTGGTGTATGATTAAAAATGTAAACTTTAAAGTCTTTTAGACTTGGTCCAGGTGCTGGCTCTCCTCCTTCTAGCTAGGCAACTTTGAGGAAATTTTTTTTCTCTCTGATTTTGAATTTCTGGGTCTATAAATCGGAATAATAATAATATATCTATCTGAGGTGTATTATTAGAATTAAAAGGTAAAGAATTCAATAAAGCATCTGACATAGTGCCTGGTACATAATTAAATTGTTATTGTTTTTATTTTAAGTCTTTTGTATTGATATAATGATTTGTCTAATTGTTTGTTTTTTTTCCCCTCTTAATTACTGAGTGGGAAATACTGGAAAAAGGCTTGAAAGTATTTATATTAGCACACCTTGACCATCATTTTCTAATAATAATCAGATCTTTTTTAAGATTGCAGAGGCTAGAATTGAAAATATAGATGCTTGATATAGGTACCAGAACCAAATTCCAATTGCCTCAGTACAGATTCACTGTCTTTAAAAATTATAAAAATTTAAACAGTAGTAAATGTTTCATATCTGTGATAGTAAATTTGAGCCAAGATATTGTAGTTTTTAAAACAGGTAATTTTAGATATTCTCCATAAGTTCTTGGTGTTTAACAGGAAAGTACATAGACTTTTTAGAGCTTGTCTAGGCTTTAGAGATAACCCCTTCACTAAACATGGGAACTCCATGGGCAAGTTTGATTTTACTTGAAAAATTCAAGTAAGATTCCTTATCTTTGTGTAAGTTATAGATAAACCTTTGCAAAATTAAAAACCACTCATTACTGAATTGTTACCATTACTCCAATCTTTCACTTGATTGTTGTGAATGAATATAAAGTGAGAGTTACGGTTAGTACATAGACTATTCTGTGTGAATGTTTTCTTTTTTATTAAATTTATTGCTTCATTGTTCGCTTTTGAATTACCAAATTAAAATTTAAACCTTAGTATAATTTATTTATAATCAAGTACAATTAACTTGTAAAAGTAGTGCTATTTGATTTCTCCCCTCAGGTGTAGTCCTGGTAGTTCTTCTACTCCCATAGCACCTGTGAACCATCACCTTGCACTCTTCCCTGCCCTGTTTTTTTTTTTTTTT